>JAOTNS010000732.1:0-189589 GCA_028476615.1 Culter alburnus
GAAATGCAGACCTTGTGCCAAAAACACATCATCAAGCACCAATGACTTGAACATATGAATACAGTCATTTTAGACACTTCCAAAAATGTTGCAACAGAAATTGAAATACAATTTTTAAATATATGAATTCTGTTTCCATCTTTGTTGCCACAGTTTTGGAAGTGACTTTTCTGTTCTAATTAGGGGGAGTCACAATATTTTTGTCCATATAGTGAATGCACAAGTCACTGGTGTTTGGTGATGAGTTTTTGGCTCAAGGTTTGCATTTAAAGTCTACCAGAGGTGTTCATTTGGGATTAGGACTTTGCTTTCTGCACACCAGTAAAGTTCTTCCACACTGACTGATTTGAATCATTTCTTTTGAACCATGACTTATACACAGAGACATTCTCATGTTAGAATAGTAAAGGGTCCTGTAAAATTGGAAGCACACAATTCCCTAGAATATCATTATATGCTTCAATATTAAGATTTGTACTCATGGAAATACCATAAACCTGTTCATTAGAAGGGGGTGTACCAATACTTTTGACAATATAGTGTATTTTAACATAAAATTGTGTCAAAGATTTTTGGTACACATAATTTTAAAGAGTTACTTCCCTCGGGTTGCCGATTAGTGGCCCAAGATGGAAAAAAGACGCTACAGGAATACTTTTGGTCCTGCGGCAATTGAGGTTTATATAATAAGAAGAGAGATGTTTTAGTATATGCAATAGTTAGTTAAATGCAAGAAGGGATATGCATGTGTTTGGTGCAGCCTGTCATGATGTTATTAACCGGTATGTTTGTTGTAAATGTTGTCTTGTATGTGTTTTCTTTCTGCAAAACAATTTTACCTGCGGGTACGAAATGAAGATACCTTGACCTAAATTTATTTTGGTTTTATGGGAATTACATGTGTTTTGAACCAAGCTGTGTAAATGAATTAAAGTAAGTTAAAAAAAAAAAAAAAAAAAAAAAATTGGTTCCCTGCGCATGCGCAGTTGCGCACACAGTTGGTTTGGCGCCTTTCCAGTCAGCTTACTCGTATGAGACAAGTTGAACTTGAAGGGTTTCATCTGTTTCATCATTCGACCAATTTGCACAGTAAGTAATATTTCATCTTATGCATTACTATTTATCACAATAACTAGTTTGTTGACTGACTCAAAAGAATATAAAATGCTCGGGTTTAGAACGCATCTATTGGACAAATTTCAGCGACTAATCATACTTGGCGCGACTGCACTAAGGCCTAATTTTACAGATTTTATGTCACGCAACGGAATGTACTTTTAAGATATTTTTTGGAAAGAATGTTGCTTTATAAACGCCAATATGCTGCTTGTTCATAAAGAAAGCTCCTATTTAAAAATTGCTTCAACGGTTCTGAGCTCCAGCCGTCATCGGCCGTTTCCGCCGAGAACAGCTTTAACGTTACCCCCGTTAGTACCAGTAACGTTACAGCTGGGCGTTATTAGCCGAGCGCCTGCCGTATTTAGTGGCTGAAAAACACTGGTGACACACGGCCTAAACATAAACACGCCAGTTTAGCGTGTGTTTATATAGAAAAACAATTGAATGGACAACGCGTTCTGTGTGAAAGGCCTCTAATCGTTACATCTGCATGTTACCAAAAAAATAAAACTTTAGTTGCGATTTATGGGTTTGAGTGAGGGGGAGATTGAGCTTTCTTTTTTTTTGTCAGTCAACGACATTATGTGTTTTGCTCTGTGATATGTATAAATTGTGGATAATTTCCACAGATTTCCTATTCACAACACGTTGAAATTCTGAATGTTTTAGTGATACACGTCAGGGATCCTGTAATTATGATCCTGCAAATATCTTTACTACTGAAACTCTTCATTTTGCTAGCTTTAATAGTGTGGTAAATGTATCCAGAACGAACAATAATCATTGTGTGCTTGCTTTCATTTGAGGTGTTCTCTCTACATGCATGTGACTACAGACGGAGTTCCCAGGTTCACATTTGTAGCCCAGACCCAGAGTTTTGTTCCAACAATTTGCACTGTAAGTAATATTTCATGTGGAGCATCATTTAATACAGTAAACAATCTATTGACTCAAAATAGTGGTTATGAAGCATATGTTCAATGCTGAAACATTTACATATGGTTGAGAATGTTTTTTTAATCTTTACTACTGAGACATCTCTTCTTTTGCTAGCTTTATTAGTGTAGTATGTAAATGAATATGTCCAGAATGAACAACAATAATCATTGTGTGCTTGCTTTCATTTGAGGTGTTCTCTGTGCATGCATGTGACTACAGACAACGTTTCCAGGTTCACATTTGTAGTCCGGACCCAGAGTTTTGTTCCAACAATTTGCACTGCAAGTAATATTTCATTATGGAACATCATTTAAAATACAGTAAACAATCTGTTGACTGATTATAAATGTTTTTTTTTTGTGTTCTTTTATCCGCCTTGATACTGAAAGTTGTCATAGGAGGTTTTGTCTCTTAGTCCCACTTTTTGCTCTTTCAGTCATGTAGATTACGCGCTTACATTCCATCTCCATTATAACGAAACCCACGACACACAACAACTCCGATCACGGCATTTTCCACTCACGGCTTTTTAGTGTTTATAAATTCTGCGCTTAAAGATATCACTGTTGTTCACTATCGTCTGTGATAAAAATTGTAATTGTTGTTTTAAAGGGATAGTTCACCCAAAAATGAAAATTTGATGTTTATCTGCTTACCCCTAGGGCATCCAAGATGTAGGTGACTTTGTTTCTTCAGTAGAACACAATGCTGATTTTAACTCCAACTGCTGCCGTCTGTCAGTCTCATAATACGTGTCAATGGTAACACAATTTATAAGAGTCAAAAAATATGCATAGACAAATCTAAATTAAACCCTGTGGCTCGTGACGACACATTGATGTCCTAAGACATGAAACGATCGGTTTGTGCGAGAAACCAAAAAGTATTTATATCTTTTTAGCACTAATACACCACTATGTCCAACTGCAGACAACGGCAGCGATGTCTAGCACTCATTAAAGTATAAGCACGAGACATCACTGCCATCGTGAGACATCACTGCTGTCAGAGCACAAACCTATCGTTTCGTTTTTAGGACATCAATGTGTCGTCACGAGCCACAGGGTTTAATTTGGATTTCTCTATGCATATTTTTGACTCTTATAAATTGTGTTACCATTGACATGCATTATGAGACTGACAGACGGCAAGGGTTGGAGTTAAAATCATCATTTGTGTTTAGGGCTGTGACGGTAGGCATGACAACCGCGCCACCGCGGTGGTGAAGTTGCCACAGCGGTCGTGGAGTGTCACCGGCGGTAGTGTGACGTCATATAATATAATATAATATATGATATATATTTCAGAGATCGCGATAACTGAAAATTTTCTGTCTTTATGGAATTTGTTTAGCAGTGACAGGAAAAAATCTGCAGCCCGTCTGTCATTTTGACAGATTATGTAGTTTGTAAGTAAGCTTGTTGTAATTCCCACCCCTGTCCAGTAGGTGGTGAGCGCGCTCCAGTGTGGCAGCAGAGCGCGAGTTCAGTCTCTCCAGAATAAAATGAAAACGATGTGCTTGATTACACACAGACGAGCACCCAGTTAAGTAAATTGTATAATGATTGAGGCCCCGTTTACACGTACATGGTTATTTTGAAAAACGGAGACATTTCCCTTCGTTTGCGCCCTTCATTTACACGCAAACGGAGAATTCACCTCTGAAAACGAGTCTTTTTAAAAACTCCGGCCAGAGTGGAGATTTTGAAATTCTTCGTTTGCACGTTTGCATGTAAACTGAGACAAACGGGTGTTTTAGACAGCCAACGTCACAGTATACGATAGAGCTCGCACATATGTCAAAAGTGCGACTATGTTTACATGTGACCATGGAAGCGTTTAGAGTAGCAGTCGCATTTATGTTGGTGAAAACTCTTCTCGTGTGTTTGCATTCACAAATACAGCTGCTCTATTATGTCGAGGAGCAGAGACGAACGAGTGCTCGGAAATCAGCATTTTTGCAACAACTTCAAATCACTTCAAGAGGAATTCTGGATTTTTTTCGGGATTCTGATGGCTTACGTGGGCTTGAACTGCTCGTTACACTCTTGACGTCATACATACACGGGTACGTGTAAATCAAAACTTTTCTGAAAACTGACATGTGTGCACGATGTTATTTTTGAGGAGAGAACGTTTATGAAAATAGCCGCCCATGTAAACGTAGCCAAAGTTACTTATGCATTCTTAAGTTTTTTTATTTTTCTTGCTGACTAAGTTTATGGTCAACGAATGGCTTTTCTGAGGTATAATGGTACGTGACATTGGCTTAATTGACGTGATACAGATTTCGGTAAGCTACTGTATCTTTCAACATTTTTTTTTATTTTCATTCATGTTTATTTCGTTCTGTACAGGAGAGGAAAGGATGATCGCATTCATTTACAATCTGTAACGAGTTCAATATGAAAACTGAAAGTGACGCAGCTTGTCTTTGATCAACTTTCTTTTCATAGTATAAATAAATGCAAGCCTATGCCTATTTGCTTACCCTGTAAGTTCGTAAGGTCTTATCATTAAAATATAAATTATGATGGATTTTTTTTTTACGATCCTGTCCATCAAAATGATGGCTAAACGCAAGTCTAACACAACCTCTAATTAATATATATATATATATATATATATATATATATATATATATATATAAAATATATATTAACAAACCCGCCCCCCCTTCGGACCCCACCACCGCAACACCGGCGGTTGTTGGCGATTTACCACCGCGGTAGTAAAAATTTGCCACCGTCACAGCCTTATTTGTGTTCTACTGAAGAAACAAAGTCACCTATATCTTGGATGCCCTGGGGGTAAGCAGATAAACATCAAATTTTCATTTTTGGGTGACCCCTTTAATGATGTGTGATCTGACATTATCGAGTTTGTCTCTCACAGCCAGAGAGTAAACGGATACACTACGAGATGTAGTCTAAAAGGTTAGACTAGTGCTCATATGCATTTATAGTGCTCATTTTCACTTTGTGATTTAATAATAATCAAATTTATAATATTTACAGACAAGTGATGTCCATATAAAGAGAGAGGCTATCCTCAGAGCTCCTTGTAATTTACCCTGGTGAGGATGAGGGATGACTAGTGAAGGAGTACATGGTGAGTGTTTGTATTCTTTATTTTTTGTATTTTTCTAAAGAATGGGGGAATTTAAATGCGCAGGACAAACAGGCGATTTAAAAAAAAATGTAATCATGGCTTGAGTAATCATGTCATGACTGAGTGCTTTTTGTGCTAAATTGGGCTTGAATGGTTAAATACACATACGTATGTATCAACGTCTGCTGGTGTTGGTCCATTGTGTTTTATCAAGTCAGTGCATCTTCCAGGAGATTTTGAAGCACTTTATGCTTCCGTCTGCTGACAAGCTTTATGGAGATGCTGATTTCCTTTTTCCAGCAGGACTTTAGCACCTGCCCACACATTTTCCATATCATATGAGCAATGTTGGAGCAAAATGATAATTCAAATTTAACAATATAATTTACATTTGCTATTTCCTAACAGTTTTAATATATAATTTAAACATATATTTTAATGCTTTATAAGTTGCAAAATTCTAATGAAAATGTATTACAGAAATGGTAAGTTAAGACAACACAGTTAAGACATTTGCGATTGCATTTTCATTAAATGTCCTGCAATGAATGTAGCAAAATTCAATGTGGATTTGAAAATGCATTTCGAGCCGATCACGTCTTCCGCCCCGCCCTGTCAATCACTGCATCAAGGCGGGGCCAGGTGTTGGAAACATGGCGGCGGCAGAGCTAAGAAGAGCGAGGCATAAACTGATGAAGCTGTGCAAGAACAGAGAAATGTCAATGTTTCTGAAGATTATACGCGTCCGTCAGTGATAAAACCAACTTATTAGAAGCATAGATATTTACTGTTAGGACGACGCATAGAGAACGCGCCTGGCGCTCGTGCACCTTATCGTGCATTCGCAAATGTCTTAACTGTGAGTGCAAATGCAATTAAGAAAAATAACATTTAAATGATCATTTTGCTACAATTTTGCTTGAACATGTTAAATATATATAACCATTTCTGTAATACATTTTCATTTGAATTTTGCAACTTATAAAGCATTAAAATATGTTTAAATTACATATTAAAACTGTGTTAGGAAATAGCAAATGTAAATTATATTGTTAAATTTGAATTATCATTTTGCTCCAACATTGCATATATGGTATGGAAAATGTAAATTTAAATACAGAAATGCATTGCCATTTTACATATTACATTTCAAACTGAAATTTGCTACACGTATGCTTCCATAGAAAACTAGCATGTTAGTTACTTGTGCATTTAAAAGTGCCGATTGTCTCAGTGCTGCACGAGCTCTCTCTCATCTTCACGAACGCGCGCGCGCACATGATCATTGTAAAATGAAAATTGTCGTGCTTGGTTTAAAATTTGTTCTTGCTTGTGTTATTTTTTTTGTCAGAAAACATTTTTAATTATCCACCCGTGTTTTTAAGATTCGGTAAATGACGTACGCTTTAGTTAACACAACCCCTCGTTATATGTCGGACTAACTTCTTGATATTCTTGAATACTCGATTCGTTTTGCTCTTATTGGTCCTTTCTATTAATTGTCAACTGTTTTCTATAAATATGTTTGGCAAACCTTTAGTCAGCGAATGTTTGTCTTGTTTATAATTCAAAGACAGCATGTTACAAATAGAAACCCCTTTTTTTTTCTTTGGGATTTAAAAAAAATTCTCATAATATGACTATGCAATGTTTTTTGATTACTTTATACATTTTATGTAGTATTTCTTGTGCTTGAAGTTTTTAGGTAGGTCTTTCGTCTGTCTTTGTTCTTTTGTGGTTTGTTTTCTTTACTCTTTTTTGGTTTGTTTTCTTTGCTCTTTTATCAATGTTTATATGTCTTCAGTTTGAGGGTTTAAGGCTAGTATTAGTTTTTTTTTTTTTTTTTATTTATCTGTATAATATTGAATATTGAAATTGGTGATAAGAATTATGAAATGTAAATGGAAATAAAAATATATATCAATCTTATTTAAAGCAAAAATAACTATATCATTATCATGATATAAAATTACTCATATCGTGATAAAAGATTTTGGTCATCGCCCACCCCTACTTGTCAAACAGTTATGAATCACAAACAATGTTTAATAACAATGTCTAATAACAGTTTCTTTTTATCTAAATATAGGACAGTCAAAGAGAAGACTTCTTGAGAGACACGACAAACATTGCTATGGGCACGTGCGTGATTAAAAATGATTAAAAACGGAGGAGTTCTTGGACATTATGAAGATTTTGGAATTGTTGTTTGAGTAATTCTTTAGCAGATCAAATCTGTTGCACAGGCCTGTGTATTGATGCTGGGTGTAATATATGTTCTTAAAGGATTAGTTCACTTTCAAATAAAATTTGGTTGAATTTCGGTTGAAGGTCAAAATGATAGTTTTAGTGCAGCTTCAAAGAGCTTTAAGCAATACCTTACGCTGGTATGTCCTACACCTTCCCTATTGTACTTGTGGAACAACCGCCGCCAGTTCTGTTTTTTCTGTAGGTAGAATAGGGAAGGAGTAGGACATATAGCGTAAGCTTTTTGAAGAATGCAGAAATTCGGTTTTGGCGGAAGCATGTGCAAGGCGTTCATTTGTTTATATAAATCATATACAGTTGTTTTTTTTGTTTTTTTAGAAAATGACCGCTTGTTTTTTCTAGATAAGACCTTTATTCCTTGTCTGATATCGTATCGTACACTTTGAAGCTGCACTGAAACTGTAATTTTGACCTTCAACTGTTTGGAGGCCATTGAAGTCCACTATATGGAGAAAAATCCTGTAATGTTTTCTTCAAAACCTTAATTTCTTTTCGACTGAAGAAAGAAAGACATGGACATCTTGGATGACATGGGGGTGAGTAAATTATCAGGAAAATTTTATTTGAAAGTGAACTAATCCTTTAATTTGGCATACCCAAAAGAACTCAAATCCTGGATCATCAGAAAATCTTAGATTTGTAAAGTACCGCAGCAGTCTCTGAGGGGTTAAATATTTTTACTAGCTGAAATGAATTAAATTAAATTTCTGATATCAAGAATTTGATTTCTTTGAGTAATGATGTCATTGTAAGTCGCTTTGGATAAAAATGTCTGCTAAATGAGTAAATGTAATTAGTATGTTATGATGAAACCTCATAACAAATCAGAGATGCTGGATGCTAGTTTATTTATTTATATGCTCATTTACTTAAAAATAAATAAATATATTAATAAGAACCAACCCCCTTAATGTCTTAAGATATTACTAACATGCTGCATGATGTGCTTAATTGATCTAAGCTCAAATACTGAGTTATTTGACAGTCAGTCAAAATGTATACTTACAAAGCCAAAGACGCTCTCGTGATGTGGCTCTTAAAAGAGCCTTTGGGTCTATGTAGCTGCTGAAGACACAAGCGAAAGAAAAAGAAAAGAAAGAGGACTGAATATGAGTCTTATGTCTGTACAAATGAAAATGTTTTCAGTTTCATTGGTGATTATTGAGGAATTAGTATGTTATGATGAAACTGGCAAATCAGAGATGCTGGATGCTAGTTTATTTATTTATATGCTCATTTACTTAAAAATAAATAAATATATTAATAAGAACCAACCCCCTTAATGTCTTAAGATATTACTAACATGCTGCATGATGTTGCTTTAATTGATCTAAGCTCAAATACTGAGTTATTGACAGTCAGTCAAAATGTATACTACAAAGCCAAAGACGCTCTCGTAATGTGGCTCTTAAAAGAGCCTTTGGGTCTATGTAGCTGCTGAAGACACAAGCGAAAGAAAAAAGAAAGGACTGAATATGAGTCTTATGTCTGTACAAATGAAAATGTTTTCAGTTTCATCGGTGATTATTGAGGAATTAGTATGTTATGATGAAACTGGCAAATCAGAGATGCTGGATGCTAGTTTATTTATTTATATGCTCATTTACTTAAAAATAAATAAATATATTAATAAGAACCAACCCCCTTAATGTCTTAAGATATTACTAACATGCTGCATGATGTTGCTTTAATTGATCTAAGCTCAAATACTGAGTTATTTGACAGTCAGTCAAAATGTATACTTACAAAGCCAAAGACGCTCTCGTGATGTGGCTCTTAAAAGAGCCTTTGGGTCTATGTAGCTGCTGAAGACACAAGCGAAAGAAAGAAAAAGAAAAGAAAGAGGACTGAATATGAGTCTTATGTCTTTAAAAATAAAAATGTTTTCGGTGATTATTGAGGAATTAGTATGTTATGATGAAACTGGCAAATAAGAGATGTAGGTTGGCTTCTACTATTTTCACTTACAACAATCAGAGGGCAATCAACACTGAAAAAAAGAGAGAAGAGAATAATTATTTTCATTGTATAAATTCCCAACGTTTTTAAAGGCTCTGATGAATTGTGTAAAATCTGATAATATCAAGATGAGCAGAATACAGAGCAATGTATTTGATGAGACCTTACAGCCCACTACAAATAAGCCACATTAAAATGCTTTTTCATTTTTGAGAATAACATTATTATCATTATTAATAATAATATGTTCTATTATATTTTTTGTTGTTACAAAATGAGGAATAAAAGATTTCACACAGGTGTAAAGGCTTATGAGTCTCTTATGTCTCTTCCCTCTTTAGGTGCACGCGCCAGCTTGTGAGAGAGAGAGAGAGACGGAGCTCACGCGCTCGCTGTCAAACCTGTGACAACGCACTACTTTCCATACAATTATGAATAACGAAGACATTATTAAGAATAATTGGTTAAAAAAATACTCTTATACTCTTTTTAAGTAACGTTAACAGTAGATAACTGAAACGAAAGAGCGTCTCTCAAACGGAGCGGATTGGCTCCATAAGCGGTGACGTCACCTTGCTGTAACGGCATTTAACGGCGAAAGTCGTTGTCTGTGTGTCTTTTTCGGTAAATATACTACACATTTACCCAAAAAGACAGTCCCTTTTTTATTACAATTTAATGGGTTTCATGAATGAAAACGGCCGCTATTTATTTTAGTGAAGGTTTCCCTCAGAAAAACGAACTATTCCCTCAGACTGTTTATTATAATAACTTATTATAATTACATTTTATACTTTTTTTGAATAGTTTTAAATATCATTTACTTTTATTGTCGGCCTTTACTTATACAAAGTAATTTAACTAAATTGGTTAAGTAATAAAGTAATTTACCTCAGGAAAACGCACTGATGGTGATGTCCACTCAAAGGGCAGTCAGGCTGTGCGCGCGGTGGGCACAGACCCGGCTTATATATGCCCGCTGCCCGGTTTCGCGGGCTTAGCACGCGAGTAAGAATTTAAGTATTAAGAGAAAAGTTTTTATTTTCATTTTTTAAAAAAATTATATACATTTATATGACTCATTGCATTAACTTAGCAATAAACGTCAAAAAAGATGTTTTTTTTATATAATGCCGGGTTTGTATTTACTATACTATATTAAAGCAATGGTGTTATCAAAAATATAACAGTCATATATATATATATATATATATATATAAAAATATATACTATGTTTTCTTCCCAGTTTGAGAGTCCCCCTTGTTAAATATAACTGAGCAACCCTATAGGTGGCGATGTACGCCCGAGTCGCCAATAAGCCAATGGATGAAGAAGAGCCAGTCACGCTGACCGTGAGTCTCTTGTATGCTTGAGAGGTAAGCATAGTATAATATGTGGAATGTAGGCCTATGGTTTTATGATAGTATGTTTTTCATTGGTGGGATTGTAACATTTTAAAAAGTGAACTAATTTTGATCAGTTCTACCCGACCATATGTTGTAGCTCAGTTTACCAACCAACCGCGGTGCATAGCCTACAGTTAAACAGATACATAAAAAAAAAAAAAAAAAAAATATATATATATATATATATATATATATATGCAGATGCAGAATATGCAATTTATTTTGTTTTATAATAAATGTATAATTCTTAAAAGAAATTTAAATGTATGCAATTAAATCCATTAGATTACAAACTCATGTGCAATATAGAGAATATTATTCAGAATAATGCCTTTTGATATAAAAGGATATTTTCTTGAATATTTCACTATTAGTGCGTCATAATGTCATATTAAATTGCTTTGATTTATAGGGATTACACTAATAATAATTATTATTAATTTTACCATTTGTTTATTAATGTTTATTTACAGTGCAATTTATTCTGCTTACCTGACTCATGCAGAATTTGTCCTGATGTTTGGCTGTGGTCCCTCCATCATCCAGACAACATTGGCAACTGGTCTGTGTATGGAGGCCCCCATGATCTATAGATCCAGTGTTCTTTTCTCCACAAAACTCCACTTTCAGGTATGTTTTTGCTCTTTCTCCTCTGTTAAAAGGTACTGAACTGTCATATCTCATAGCTGATGTTGTTGTTCCGCCATACAGTTAACCAGATTAACCTTACCAATATTACTTCTCTGTCATGTAAATGTTGATTTTAGGAGCTCCTGTAAGCTGGTGGCCATATTGGTGAATGAGAATAGAGGGGATTTGCAGACCACCATTGAGATGTTTCTCTTCTTTCGTAGGTATAAAAAGGTATAACTGTATTAGGGGTGTAATGGTTTGAATTATGGTTTGGTTTGTATCATGTTTTTAGGGTTGCAATTTCGGCACAGTTTGATATGTGCTATTCTCAGGGAAAAAGGGACTAATGTCAATAAAATAAAGAAAAAAAAAAAGAACAATATTCAAACTACAAGCAATAGCACACATAAACATTCGAGCAAGGATGGAAATTAAACAGTGCGTTTAGGTATTTCAGGTAATCAAATGTAAAATAACACTGCATATAATCTTCACCTAATAAATTAAATAAAAAGTAATCCTTAAGTTACAAATGTTATTCAGTTTATAGCAGCTTCTTTTTTGTTTAACATTAAAAACAGACAGAAGTCTAATATCCATGCTACTGTCATTTTAAGACCTAATTCATAGACCAGTATACTAATATTTCAAATAAATTCAGTGATGCTCGACTCTGTATTAAGCTACAAATAAATTACAAAGTTTCAAAGAATGCCTAAAAAGTAGTGTTTATATACACATAATGGCTAGCCAGGGAAACAAATACATTTATGCTCTTCCAAAGAATCATCTACTGTCAGAGATTGAAACTGAATTTTCATTAGCACATCTTTTTTTTTTTTTTTTTTTTTTTTACCAATGCAATTTTTCCAAATCTTATGTAATGCTGTTGAAATGTAATGTGTCTTGAAATACATTTGCAAATTTAATTTAATAAATTTAATATAATTTATTTATTTGTTGGCCATGAAAATAGCCACAGAAGCTGATATGGCATTAAACACAAATAAACAAACAAACCATCATTTTATAGTTTAGGATGTTGATATAAACACTGATCTACCCCCACTGTTATATTAATTATATTTGTGCAGGTTGTAAAAATTAAAATTCTGTCATTTGCACACCTCAAAAGTTGTTTTAAACAATACTCTTGTATTTTCAGAGCAAAGTTTCTTTGCTCTGTTGACTTCCATAGTATGAAAAAAGAGAGAGCCATGCTAAACTGTAGCACACCAACAGGAAATGTGATGTCAACACATTTATAAACTAACATTTGTTCATGTGAAATGAATGTGGAGCACATACATTGACAGAAACGTACATTAGTGAAACTGCTTTGCTGAACAGTGGTTGGGGATTTATTTTTTATTTATTTATTTTTTAACGGAGAACTACACCTCTAATGTGTACAATGACATTAAAAACAAAAGTGTGCAGTGACTGAATATATAATTGTGTACAAGTAAGGGATTATCCATGGCTAGCTGTGCATAAATGATTTTTAATGCATGACATGAAGGCAAAGAACCAACCAACATGAAAAAGAGGCTGGTTCCCTCTGCAGAGTGCATCCAAATCATTAAAGGGATAGATCACCCAAAAATAATAAAGCAAGTCATCATTTACTCACCCTGGTGTTATAACAGTTATCTTATGGACCATGACCAAAGGCCAATATCAGGACTTTCATTAATGCATAAAATTCATATCCAGCAGATTTTTTTTTTAATTCTCTTTTTGTGGTCCATAAAAAAGAAAGAAAGGGATAGGGGATTTAAACAGTATATTAAATTGCTTTTCATTTTAAGATAGATTTCCTTTAATGCACAGCTAGCCATGGATTATTCCTGCTTACGCCTTGGTCAGTTGTCAGCAATGACAACTTAAAGCTATTATTGATGTTTGCAGCACCATTTATTTATTTAGTCAATTATGGCTCATTAGATCTACATTTCTGTCTACTTTGAATGAGACAGAGAATATAGTGTGTATTATTATTATTATTTAATGAATAATGAATTATAACATTTATTTGAATAATTATCGAGAGAGAAAAGATATAAATAAATAAACTTACTTTAAGATGTGCTTAAATGGTACAGTGTCACAAAATGCATGCAAACTAGTCAACACAAGCTAACCTTGAATGGAAAAAACAAATTACACACTGTAGCACCATTATATAATGGGGTGTCTGCTGATGTTGATAAAAAAAAAAATGTAGAGGCATGTCACCTTTACCATGAGGGCACAGTAAAAAAAAAAAAAACTCATCAGGGATGGGAGACCATTAAGGTGCCATCGAACGTTTTTTTACAAGATGTAATATAAGTCTAAGGTGTCCCTGAATGTCTGTGAAGTTTCAGCTCAAAATATAGATTTTTTTAATTTTTTTAACTTATTTTGGGGGCATCATAACTGCACCGATTCAGGGGTACTGGCCCTTTAAATCTTGTGCTCCCTGCCCATCGAGCTCGCAACTCTATAATACAGTGCATTTACAAAGTTCACACAGCTAATATAACCCTCAAATGGATCTTACAAGATGTTTGTCATGCATACTGCATGCATACTTTGGATCATGTGAGTATAGTTTTATTTGGGTGTTTATTTGATTCTGAATGAGTTTGATAGTGCTCCGTGGCTAAAGCTAACATTACACACTGTTGGAGAGATTTATAAAGAATGAAGTTGTGTTTATGCATTATACAGACTGCAAGTGTTTAAAATGAAAATAGCGAGGCTCTTGTCTCCGTGAATACAGTAATAAACGATGGTAACTTTAACCACATTTAACAGTACATTAGCAACATGCTAACGAAACATTTAGAAAGACAATTCACAAATATCACTAAAAATATCATGATATCATGGATCATGTCAGTTATTATCGCTCCATCTGCCATTTTTCGCTGTTGTTCTTGCTTGCTTACCTAGTCTAATGATTCAGCTGTGCACAGATCCAGACGTTAATACTGGCTGCCCTTGTGTAATGCCTTGAACATGGGCTGGCATATGCAATATTGGGGTGTACACCCCGACTGTTACGTAACAGTCGGTGTTATGTGAGATTCGCCTTTCGGGAGGTCTTTTAAACAATGAGATTTATATAAGGAGGAGGAAGCAATGGAGTTTGAGACTCACTGTATGTCATTTCCATGTACTGAACTCTTGTTATTCAACTATGTCCAGGTAAATTCAGTTTTTAATTCTAGGTCACCTTTAAGAATTTTAAAACACTTCTTTGTATAAATATTTATGTTTTACTTCTTTAAAAAAAAAAAAAAAAAAAAAAAAAAAAAATATATATATATATATATATATATATATATATATAGATCCATGGAATGTCTGGATATTGAATTCTGATTGGCTGGCAGGTATGCAGTAAAACCGTTTAATGCACAGTAGTTCCAATTCAGTTTAATCACCGTTCTATATTAATACGCTGCTTTAATTGATGCACACTAGAGAGAGAGAGAGGTCGGAGATCGCATTGCGCTGTACACATACATAATCTTGTTGTCAGCGCTTCCGTGATTCTTATTAATAAAATAGCCATGCAGGTCCTAAAGTTGAGTAGCAAATATGGTAAAGTCAACAGAGCTCTCACAAAAGTTATAGAGAAGAAATAGTTTCATTATATTAGAAAGTTTAAGGTTACATTTTAAGGCTTCTAAGCACTTCCAAGCAGCGTTTATTGGTGGCTTTAAAGAATAAAAGCTTCTGCACCAAATTTTACTTTTAGGGGTTGAATAATTTTGAACATGAACATTTAGAGCCATTTTGATTTCATTATTCATCAACTGCGTTCTCAGAATTACTCAAATGTGTATTAGAAATGTGTACTGATGCCTTTGTTGGATTGGTTTCACAAAATTTTGTTCTCTGCAGCAAAATATCTTGCAGGTCAAGGAGGTTGAATAATTTTGATTGCAACTGTATGAAAAACACATTTAGATTTTTCCAAACCCCCACCATCTAATATACATGTTAATTAAAGAAGAAATTTGTTAAGAGAGCAATCCTGTATATTTCTTTTTTTTTTCTAAATAAGAAATAAAATTGAACTCAATATTGAAATGCATCAAGATCAACACGAAAGTCACTTAAACATACACAGTCTTATTTCTGTGCATTAAACTGAGTAACTAAACTAAATATTCCAGCCTGTCAAGCAAAACATACTTACTTGTCTCCTTTTTTCTTTTTCAGTGCTCTGATTACAGATGTTTCACTGCTGTCATTGGCATGCTTGTCATCTGACAAGGATTTTGTGAATAATTGAATAATAATAATAAATGGATAATTTCTATTCTTGTGCCATGATTGTCCTTTAAATATTTGTATTCATTTGTTCTAGTTGTGTTTTTCACCAGTGTCCTTTTTTAATACATATTAGTTAATAATTTTCTATACTGCTGTAGTATTTAGACATTTTGAGCATTGCATATCACAAATCAGTGACTTTGTTTTGTTTTGTTTAAATGTTTAATGGGTTTGAAACCATAGATATAATTGTGATTACTTGTAGATAATACATAAGGACAGTTATGCACTTGTTTTGTCTTAATTGTAATTTATGATACTGCATTTTACAAATGGGAGAAAACTCTTTATGTTCTTTGACCAGTAGTGCTTGGACACTTACCTGTGATGATCATAAATAACTTAAAAATAATATAGATAATAAGGGATTGAGTAAGTCTGAGCTTTTTTGCAAAGCACAACACAACTGTTGCAGGTGGGTTAAGAATATAGTGATAGTTTTGCACATAGCAAATTTATGGAATTAACGGAGATGTCTCCCTCTTAGGGAGGATTTTTGTCTCCCAGAAATGAATTTTATTAAAAGTCAAAATAATTAATTGTTTATAGCAAACGGATGAATTTTTGTTCCTTTTTGTAAAATTATATTTTCTCACAAACGTACCACGAAGCAATAAAATCTTTTAAAGAAATGCAGTTTGTTAATTAAATTATGAGGTATGACGTCGCAGACTAAAAACGCACGGAACACACTAGGACATGTAGCCTACTGGTAATGAAATTACGGGCCAGTGACGTTGTAGCTACGTTGCCAGTAAGTCATGAAATTACCAAGTTATTACGAATAGAGTACCTATCTGGGACGTTGTTGGTTATCTTGTTACGTTAGGAGGACGTACTGACGACGTTGTGAGTTGGTGATGGGATGGTAATGGAATTACGAGCACATGACGTCGTGGTTACGTTGTCTGTTGGTAAGTCACGAAATTACCAAAAAGTACGAATACGTTACGTAACGGTTACGTCGTGTGTTAGCAGGGTATCGACGCTACGTCGGATGACGTGATGGGGAACCCTCTGTATTTTGTGTTCGTGAAGCACCTCTGTATCCAACCAATGAGTCATTCTACGAAACGGGTGCCATTTCCACTTCGCACTTTTCAAAATTTTCATTTTTTTAAACAAACATACAACTTGAAAGATATGTTAATCCTCCAAAAAACACATTTTCCCACCTCAGGCACAAAATCTTTATTAATATTATCCTTTTTATTTAGGCAAGACAGCCATTCTTGTAGCTACCACCCCGTCACGGACAATATGTATGCCATTGGAGTAGTAAAAGAAGAAATAGATTTTTAAAATCTAATGTTTTCCTAATAGTAAAATGTCTCTTTTTTGGAAACCATCAATAGAAAGTCTGTAATTTATTATTATTATTTTTTTTTTTATTCTTAGATTTTTAATCTTGAAATATGAATGTGACCTTTCAATGGCCTCATTGTTTGTACTGAAATAATTAATTCAATGAAAAAAATATAATAAAGTTAATTATCTGATTAGCCACACAACAAGAACATAATTCAACAATAATTTATGTACTATTTCATTTTTTTCATAAACTTTTAACAAAATGACCCTGTGGACAGGGTGGTAAATGTGACGGGTGGTAAATGATGTGACGGGGTGGTGGTATGGACAAAGTGTTTCTCTATGATCTGTGGTTTTAAACTTTAAAAACTGGGGGAGGGGAGACATTCAAATTGAGTAAAAAGTGTGTGAGTGATATAGTGAGTGAGTGAATGATTGAATTAATGAACCAAAACAGTGTAAAATGGGCTAGGCTATTTTACACTGTTGCCGCGGGTTGTTTTTCATGTCCACAGGTTGAAGTGAGCCCAAAAAACATGCTATTTAGCCCTTGAATGCATTTTTACCACGGGAACCTTGCCAAAAAGAAAAAGTTTTTCACCCCAAGAATGTGATTTTTATCGAGGGACATTTTGGGATGAAATTTACCACCCGTCCAAAAAAAAAAAACAATGTACATAGTTGCTTCTTTTGTTTTTGGTGGCTATAAGGCTCAAATGATGTCACTTAGGCTTTGTGATGTCATTTAAAGGAACAGAGCATATTTATAGATAAAACAAGTTAGTGTGACGGGGTGGTGGTAAGTCAAACTGAGGGACACGCAGAAATCACAAAATATTTACAAAAAAAAATAAGGTTTATTGTGAATAAGTATATCTTGTGTAACAGGGACACACATATAATCTGAAAATAGTGTATGTTTGAAAAAAAATATATAACTTATTTGGTGATATTTTAGATGCAAATGTCATGTTGGTTAACACGGACATGTGAAATTGGCTATATAATAATGAAAATTAATTAAAAATAGTATGCTAATCTTCAAAAAAAAAAAAGCATTTTATCATATATCATGTTAAAAAGAACACTTGAATTAATGACCTTAAGCTTTGGAAACAAACTTTGGGACATTTTTTGTGCCTTATGCATCTGATCAAATGTTGCGGACCCCAATGGCGCCCGTTTCGTAGAATGACTCATTAACATCCGTGATAGTAGACAATAGGCTATTTATAGTCAACATAATGTGTTAAAAGGACCATCAAAATAAAGTGAAACCAGATGTTGGTCCAGGAACATGTTGTACTTGGTGAAAATCACGTTCACCGTGATTCTGAAACCCAAGTTGTTTTTTCCTGTCATTGTTGAAATTTTTTTCAATGTTTTTGAAATTTGTGTTATGCAGGACTTACATTGGCCCAGCCAGGGGCGTAGTTTGTGTCAAACTGCAGTGTGTATCATCTCTCTTTCTGTGTGTTTAAAAGGAGAAATGGCAGAAGCCAGTATTTCAGTGGATCAGGACGAGTTCAACTGTTCAGTGTGTCTGGATCTCCTGAAGGATCCAGTGACGATTCCCTGTGGACACAGTTACTGTATGAGCTGCATCACTGACTACTGGAATCAGGAGGATCAGAAGAGAATCTACAGATGTCCATTATGCAAACAGACCTTCATACCAAGACCAGTTTTAGGTAGGAATGTGGTGTTTGCTGAGATGGTGGAGAAACTGAAGAAGACGAGACTCCAATCTGTTGCTTCTGTTCCTCCTCCTGTTCCTGCTCGTCGTCGTCATCCTCATACTGGATCTGGAGATGTTCAGTGTGACTCTTGCACTGGAAGAAAACAGAAAGCAGTGAAGTCGTGTCTGGAGTGTCGAAGCTCTTACTGTCAAAATCACCTTGAACATCATGAGAATCTCTTCAGAGGTAAAAAACACAATCTGATGGATGCTACTGGACGACTGCAGGACATGATCTGTCCTCAACATGATAAAATGCTGGAAATTTACTGCCGTACTGACCAGCGGTGTATCTGTATGCTGTGTTTGGTTGATGAACACAAAAATCATGACACTGTATCAACCAGCAGCGAGGAAAGAGAAACAGGTACTGCTTCATACTGGATCTCAGTGACAGTTCATGTTGTTTCTCTCCACTTTCATTATGTGCTTTTCTCTCAATCAGGGAAACTGATGTGATTAAATATGTTCACTCTTGTGTAGCATTTCTCAGATTTATTAATATTTCTGTTTTGCAGAGACATTTTGAGAAGAAACAGAGAAAATTCCAGCAGAGGATCCAGCAGAGAGAGGAAATCTTCAGCAGCTGAGAGAGGCTGTGGCGTCTCATAAGGTGAGTTTGGAGAAGAGTTTGAGTCTCAGTTTGGACTTTCCTCCAGTGCTGGAGCTCTTCTAGTCCCACTGAAGCCACTGTGTGATTGTGATGTGTGTAACAGTGCTCTGCACAGACCGCAGTGGAGGACAGTGAGAGGATCTTCACTGAGCTCATCCGCTCCATTGAGAGACGTCGCTCTGAGGTGATTCAGCTGATCAGAGATCAGGAACGAGCTGCAGTGAGTCGAGCTGAAGAACGACTGGAGCGACTGGAGCAGGAGATCAATGATCTGAGGAGGAGAGACGCTGAGATGAAGCAGCTTTCACAAAAACAGGATCATGTTCATTCCTCCAGGTAACACAGATCTTCTCAAACTGAGGACTTAACAAGCTTCTGGAATTACAGGGAGTTTGTGTTTTTGTGTCTGTAGAGTCATCGTCTTTCTCTCTCTCTGGATCTACAGACGGCTTCGCTATCAGTTCTCATCTGTCTTTTGATGAAGTAGTGAAATCTGTCTCTCAGCTCAGAGACAAACTGCTGCAGTTCTGCAGTGAGGAGACAGAAAAGATTTCTGGAAGAGGTAAAATCATTTATTATCAGAAAGGAGTTCAGCACCAATTAATCATATACTCTATATGACCATTGAAGGTTTATGTTTCTCGTGCAAGAGAATTAAACTGCAGATGTGTTTTGGTGTCCATAGTGAAAACCGTCCAGGTCATTCTGGCTCCTGAATATCAGACCAGAGAGGAGTTTCTACAATGTGAGTTACTATAAAAACACACACAAGTCTAAAATCCAGTCTAGTGAGAGAGTTTGACTGTTTTGCTCTAAATTACAGCATTATTCAGTTCAAGACCATACTTTTTTACTTTGTTTAAAATCCATGGGCTGCAACAAATAAATAAAAATATAATAATAAAATCATTATGGATTATGACAATGAAAAACTTTTTTCTTCCAAAAGTTTTGCAACAGCAACCAAATTGACATTAAATTCTCAAAGGGATTTATTATTTATTTTTTTTTTAAATGTCTCCATGTTTTATTTTGTCCATAAAATCAGTGGGGTCCATGTTATTTAGATTCAACCGTTACTCAAAATATTTTGTTTTGTGTTCCACAGAAGAAAGTCATAACGGTTTAATAGAGCATTTGTGTGCATGTCATTCAGACATAGAGCATATAAGAGGAAGTGCAAAAACTATTTTATCTAAAACTATTCATTTTGAGTGAATATATGTGGATTGGCATGAAATTTAGGTTAATTTTACCTACACCATATTTGACACTTGCAGCACAAGTAATGTTACAGTATTTTATCATGAACAGTTAACTGTAAAGGCATTATACTTTAGCACACATGAAGAACAAATGACAGTAACACATTATTATTGTGTTCACAGCAGGTGAAACACTGTTACCTGTTAAATAATAAATGAAATTCTTCTTGTGGTCAGGCAGATTGAGGTTTCATTGATGATTTTATTTTATCATTCAGAGAAAAGTCCAACTTTATCATTATAAAATGATAATAGACCCAACAAATGTGTTAAATTAATGATGTAAAATCATGAACGATTGTGCATTTATCTTTTTCAGATTCCTGTCTGTTGACTCTGGATCTGAACTCAGTGAATAACAAGCTCCGTCTGTCTGAGGGAAACACAGTGATCACTGTCGCTGACAAACATCAGCGTTATCCTGATCATCCAGACAGATTTGATTATTGGATGCAGGTGCTGTGTAGAGAGAGTGTAACTGGACGCTGTTACTGGGAGGTGGAGTGGAGTGGAGATATAGGAGTGTCTATAGCAGTGACATATAAGAGCATCGGCAGGAAGGGAGAGGAACCTGAGATTAAAGCTGGACGTAATGATCAGTCCTGGAAAATGTTCTGCTGTCCTTCAAGATGTTTATTCTTTCACAATAACATTGAGACTGTCCTTCCTGTAGTCAATGTCTCCAGTAAAATAGGAGTGTATGTGGATCACAGCGCAGGGATTTTGTCCTTCTACAGCGTCTCAGACACAATGAGCCTCATCCACAGAGTCCAGACCACATTCACTCAACCGCTCTATCCGGTGTTTGGATTAGATAGAAACTCAACAGTGAAACTGTGTCGTCTGATTAGATCCCAGTAAATATCAAAGACTTCCCACTTTTTATTGAACTGTTTTTAAGAAAATTTTTTATTCTGTTGACTCTTTTGAAGAAGTAAAAAAAAAAAAATTAAAATTAATCTTAAACCTCTTAGTTTTTTTTTTTTAAGTAAACCTCTCTCTCGCCATGAATATAGCCATAGAAGCTGGCATGGTGTAATAAAAAAAATAAATAAATAAATAAAAAAAAAAAGAGAAAGAAAGAAAGAATAGGATTTCATGGGGCTTTTTCTAATCAGAGAGGCCATAAATACCATTGCTGAATTTTAGTAATCAAGAGCTGATAATGAATTTTGAAAAATGTGTGAAACTTTTTGTCTTTTTGTTGAATGAAGTTTGATGTAACACTTGTTTAAATGTCAGAAGTAGCTTTCAGATCTCTAATAAAATATTTTTAATAAATACAGTGGTAAGAATGAGATTTTAAATCCTTTAAAAATATATCTGGATTTCTGCATTGATTTCTCATTAGATGTGGTCTGACCTTAATTTAACTTACAATTGTAGGCAAACACAATCTGGCTAAACTAATAATACATTTTCACGTTTTTAATAAATACTCAGTAATCCTTCACAGTGCGGGGTGGAGAAAATAAGGGAGCCCTTGAATTTAGTAACAAAAGCTGGATATTTTCAAAGGGTTCACAAACATATTCTTGCCTCTGTATATTACAAGCATTGTCTTCTCCTGCATGTTCATTCAATATATTCAATATATGCATTCTGTAATTTCTCTTTTGCTAAATCAGGTGTTTTGTTTTATGTGAAATTGTGCTTTTTTAACAGGGTTTTTTCATGTTCAAACAAAAACAACCATTAAATGTTTAATTTTTATTTAACACTGGGCTGAATTTTTATTGTAAGTTGGGCTGACACATGTGATGATTCATATTACATTTAATGTGGTATCATTTACATGCATGCAGTCCATGATCATATATTACACTCATCAACTTCATAGATTTTCTGTATATTTTCTTACTGACATGCACACATTCACAAAAGATAAAATGACAATGCACATTCTGGAAAACAACACACACACACACACACACACACAAAAACATCAAGTGTAATATAATATAAAATATGAGGTAGCCTATCAGTGTAACGTTTCCAGTCATTCCCGGACTACATTTCCCATAATCCTCCCTGTCAATCACCTGCACTCACTCCACCAATCAGCTAACACTAATCACCACACCCAGCTGCTACGCATTACCTGGACTATATAAGCTAGTCACATCCTCACACACATTGCAAGATTTTTGCTGGCGGAACACTGAAACTGAGATGAGTTATGGTGCTAGATTTCAAACAGTGTTTTGTACCGTGGATGCAACTATCATGGATAGTGATGGGAAACCGAGGCTTTCTGAAGCATTTGAGGCTTTCATCAAATTGTGCCAAAAACGGTTCATTACTCAAAGCTTTTAACACAGTGCACATTAGCGACATCTGCTGGTCAGACTTGTTTTCTCCACCATATCTAAATCATCGCAGAGCAGATACGGTTTGAAAAAGCACACTATCAAAGCTTCGGAAGTCCATGACAGAATCACTCTTGTCTTGAATCAGTTCTATCTAATCTGATGTAATCTCATCTAAATTAATTTGTGACAATGAGACCCCCACTCGTGTCATGTGTGACCTGTGTAACCATCGGAGCCCCGGTATCAACCGTCCCATCACTAATCATGGGTGAAAGTACGGATGGAGACAGTGAAGGTATGCCTTGGCAGGATGTGTCAAGGAAAAAGAAAGATAGGAGTAATAGCTCTGGCAGTTCGAGTTTAGGGTTGGAGGTGAGTGACGTGGGGGAAAAAAACAAAGGCTGCAAAGTCAAGCATGAGGAGGGAGGATGAAGAAATGGAATGGAAAGTTATGGTAACATTCAAAAGAGAAGAGGTACATTTTCATCCCCTAAAGTTGACAAAAGCTATTGAAAAAGAAATGGGAAAAATAAAGTTTGCCAAATACTTTAGCAAAATCAGTAGCCTCCTGTTACTTAAGATAAGCTGCAAATTAAGTTCCTCCGTGCAGAAATGCTGAATGGAGAGAGAATCAGTGGTCATATACCAGGAAACGCAGCTAAGTTTAAAGGCGTTATTTATGATGTACCTATGGCAATGACAATGGAAGCGATAATACAGGAAGTGAAAGGAGGTAAAGTGATGAAGGCTACAAGATTACAAATGATAAGAAATGGGGTGAAAAAAGGATAGCCTGTCAGTTCTCATTGAGTTTGATAGTGTTATGCCCAAGAAAATAAAAATGGGATACTTGAGTTACGATGTTAGGGAGTATATCCCTGCCCCGATGAGATGCTTTAAATGCCAGAGAATGGGACACACTGCAGGACAATGCAAAGGAAAATTAAGATGTGCTAGATGTGGGGGAGAACATGAATATGGCAAATGTGATAAAGATGCAAAAAACAGATGTTGTAACTGTGGAGGAGAACATAGTGCTGCTTATGGAGGTTGTCCTGTTCAAAGACAAGCTAGAGAGGTACAGAAGTACAAGATAATAAATCAAGTTTCATATGCTGATGCAGTTAAAAAGGTCAAGGAAAGTGAACTAGCGAGATCTAGAGATAAATGTGTAGCAAGTAACGCAAACCTGCCTGTGGGAAGACGGTCAATTGAGATTCCGTCTCATTCAGAAAATCAAAAGCAAACAGAAATAATCATGTTGTAAAAAGATTAACGAGGATACACTAGTTATAGATAAAATCAGCTTTGTGGCATTCATATGTAAGATTGTGAATGTGGAAATGCAGCAGCAAAGAAAAAGTGACAGAATTAAAACAATAGTACAGGCAGCTGCAGAGCTACTGGGGATAAAAGATATTAAGGCTGAAATGATTCATGAGATGCTGAACCCTACTAACTATGATGGATTGTCTCAAGGTGATTAACATAATCATGATATTTCATATCATCCAATGGAATGCCAGAAGTTTACTTGCGAATGGGCAAGAGTTTAAGAAGATCATAACTGATATGGATGTTGTGCCTGATATTATTTGTATTCAAGAGTCATGGTTAAGACCACACTTGGAATTTGTCTTGCCAGGGTATGGTTCAGTTAGATGTGATAGAATAGGATCACAAGGTGGAGGATGTGTAACATTCATTAAAGATACTCTAGCATATAGAAGGATAATGTTCAAAATGATTATGAATGTGTAGTTATAGATAAACAGTGTCCTCCACAAATATTGGCACCCTTAGTAAATATGAGCAAAGGTGGCTGTGAAAATAAATCTGTATTGTTTATCTTCTATAATGCCTGATGAGTTTGGAGAACACCTGAGAAGAGATCAGACACCATTCCTTCATGCAGAATCTCTCCAGATCCTTCAGATTCCAGCTCCATGTTGATGCTTTCTCCTTCAGTTCACTCCACTCATTTTCTTTAGGTTTCAGGTCAGGGAACTGGGATGGCCATGGCAGAAGCTTCATTTCGTGCTCAGTGACACATTTTTGTGTTGGTTTTGATGTTTGTTTTGGATCATTGTCCTGATGGACGATCCAACCACTGCGCATTATTGGATTTCTAGCAGAAGTGGTCAGGTTTTGATTTTTTATCTGTTAGTATTTGATAGAATCCATGATGCCATGTATCTGAACAAGATGTCCAGGACCTCCAGCAGAAAAATAGGCCCACAACATTAAAGATCCAGCAGTATATTTAACCGTGGTACTTTTTATCCATGTGTGCACCAAACCCATCTGATGGGTTTGCTGCCAAAAAGCTATTTGTTTAGTTTCATCTGACCATAGAAACCAGTCCCATTTGAAGTTCCAGTCTTGCCTGACAACTGAATATGCTGGAGTTTGTTTTTGGATGTGCAAATGTAACGAGTCTTCTTCTTCTTGAACACCAAGATGACACCAAGAGCTGCTTTCCACTATTTTATTTGATCCTGAAGAAGACAATTAAACACATATATATTGTCTTCAGACTGCAGTGCACATCTGACCCCCTCATCAATACACAGCAGCATTCAAAGGGGGAAGGGGGAACGCGAACTACGGGAACAAAGGAGGTACAAAAAGGGGCGATGTGCAGGTTTATGATTGAAACAGAAAATGAATAAAAATGACTGCAAAATGTGTTCTCAAAATGATAAAATTCACAATACAATAAGAAAATATGATAATTTTAACAAAGTACAATTCCAACTCTGTTACACAAAGAAGGATTTTTCTTGAAACCCTCCCGAACATCTTGTGGTGATGTAGGTGCTGTGTGATCATTTTTTTTTTTTAGGCTTTCTGAGACTCAAGACTCAACTAATCTCTGCAATTCTCCAGCTGTGATCCTTGGAGAGTCTTTGGCCACTCAAACTTTCCTCCTCACCGCGCATAAGGACGATTTAGACACGTCCTCTTCCAGGCAGATTTGTAACATCTTTAGTTGATTGAAACTTCTTAATTATTTCTCTGATGGTGGAAATGGGGATTTTCAATGCGTTAGCTTTTTTCTTATACCCATTTTCTATTTTGTGAAGCTCAACGATCTTTTGCTGCACATCAGAACTATATTATTTGTTTTTTCTCATTGTGATGAATGATTAAGGGGATTTGGCCTTTGCGTGTACACATATTTGTACTCCTGTAGAACAGGAAGTCATGGCTGGACAATTTCATGATCCTAGTCATCCTGGTGTGCTAAAAAATAAATGTGAATGGGAATATACTTCAGAGATATTTTACTCAGAAGAATTTCTAGGGGTGCCAATAATTGTGGCAAACATGTATTGGAGAAAAATATTTATTTCATAATGAGATTTTTCCCCCATTTTCAATACTTTTCCTTCAATGAAAGGTTAGAATTTTGTGAATTTTTTGAATGAAAGATCAAAAAGATAAACAATGCAGATATTTTTTTCACAGCCACCTTTGCTCATATTTACTAAGGTGCCAATATTGTGGAGGGCACTGTATGTAGTCCCAGAGGAAACATAAAACTAGTAATTTTTTATAATCCATGCAAAAAGTTATCAATGCAAATATTTCAAGATATAATACCAAGTGTTAACAGAAGAGAAATATGGTGCAGAGATTTTAATGCACGTAATAATCTATGGGGAAGTAATCACACAGATAAAAATGGAGAATTAGTTGAAGAATTAATGGATGAGAGATCACTTGTTTGCCTTAATGTTGGAAGTGGTACTAGGGTAGATGCTACAAGAAACTTAGTATCATGTCTAGATCTTACTTTAGTCTCTGGAAATTTGAGCAATTCATGTGAATGGAAAATATTGAATAACATTAACACAGGGAGAGATCACTATATGATATTGTGCACAATTAATTTTGAACTACATATACAGGAAGGTTACAGAATAGAGAGATGGTGTTTTTCTAAAGCAGAATGGGAAAAAATTAGAGTATGCTGCAAGGAATATGCTAAAACTATATCAATGGAAGGAGATGTAGATACCTGTACTAGTGCAGTGAGCTGTTCAATTATTAATGCTGCATGAAATTGTATACCAAAAAGCATAGTGATCGGAAAAAGAAAAATGGTACCATGGTGGAATAATGAATGTAAAAATGCAATAAAAGAAAGAAATAGTGGATTTAGAGTGCTAAGGAAGCATTTGAGTCAAGAAAATTTGATTGATTACCAAAGAAAGAAAGCTAAGGCACGGAAAATAATTAAGTCATCAAAGAAGAATGCATGGAGGCAGTTCTGTTCAGCTATTGGTAGAGAAATAGATTTGAATGATGTATGGTCAATTATTAAAAAGATGACTGGAAAAAGGAAATCTGTTGAAATCCCTGTGTTGATAGAAGGAGAATACTTAGCAATAACAAATAAGGAGAAAGCAGATTTATTAGGTAAGAAGTTTGCAAGTATTCATAGTGGAAGTCACTTAGATGAAGAGCATAAACAACGGAAAGAGGATATTATTAGGAAATGTTCTGATGTATTAAGGAAAAAGGACTCTGATGGATCAGCTCTTGACATGGAATTCACAATGCATGAGTTGAAAATGGCCTTAGAGAAAAGTGGTTATACAGCTCCAGGGCAAGACCAACTGTGTTATGCTATGTTTAGACATTTACCAGATGAATTTATGGAATTATACAAAGGCTTTTTAATAAGATATGGAGAGAAGGAAAATTGCCTCATAAATGGAAAAAATGCTTTGATATTGCCTTTTAGTAAGCCTGGTAAAACCCCAGACAATGCAGGAAATTACAGGCCTATAGTGTTAACATCTCACTTGTGTAAATGGGTGGAAAAGGTAATAGTTATAGACTGTCATATTATTAAGAACAGAAAGGATTTACATGATAAATGACATCTTTGAGAATGTTGGTACAGGTATTGGGTATGCATTATATGCAGATGATTGGGCTATATGGAAAAGAGGGAAAAATATTAGACATGTGATTAATAATATTCAGAGTGCTATAATAAAAATTGAAAGATTGACATATGACTGGGGATTTAAGATGTCAGTTGCTAAATCATGTTACATGTGCTTTACCAGGAAAAGAAAGTTAGGAAATATACAGCTTAAATTATATGGTCAAAATATGGAAAGGGTAACAAAGTTCAAATATTTAGGATTATGGTTTGATGAGAAATGTCTATGGAGAACACATGTTAAACAGATTGAAACTAAATGTATTAAAGTACTTTATCTTATGAGATCAGTTTCAGGATATGATTGGGGTGCAGATAAGCAGTCATTACTTGATATATACAGGGCATTAATAAGATCATGTATAGATTATGGGTGCATGGTATATGGAGCGGCAGCTAAGAGTGTACTGGAAAAAACTAGACAGAATACAGTTCAGAGCTCTGAGAATTAGTATTGGTGCTATTAAAACTACTCCTACTAATGCGCTACTTGTAGAAGCTAAAGAATTACCACTATACTTAAGAAGAATACAGCTGTCACTGACATATTGGGTTAAGTTAAAAGGATCTGGGAAAGAACAACCAGCTACAGAGGTCTTATGTGATTGCTGGGAGTATTTGCAAGAACAAAAAGGTAAAGGATTTGGTTGGAATATTAATACAGTAGTGAAAGAATATAGTTTAAAGAGATTTGAGTACGGCCCAAATATGGTATGGGGTAATGTTCCTCCATGGATATTTCCAGTTCCCAATGTAGATTTGAAACTTTTAGAACTAAAGAAAGAATGGACTGAACTATTATCAGTATATACCAATATTCACCGATGGATCTAAAGATTTGAGGAATGATCATGTAGGAGTAGGAGTGTACATACCAGAGTTTGATATAACCATATGCAAAAGAATTAATGACAATTTATCAGTATTTACAGCTGAAGTAGTAGCCATAATTTTAGGATTGCAATGGGTAGAAGAAGTAAGACCTCAAAGAGTTATTATCTGTTTAGACTCTGTTGCAGCTCTTAATAGTTTGAATTCAACTGAAACCATAAGAGAGGATTTACATAGAGATTTCCACAATAACGTTAAATATAGAGAGAATTGGAATTAATCTCCAGTTTTGTTGGGTTCCAGCTCACACTGGTGTGGAGGGCAATGAGATTGCAGATTTGACTGCAAAGAATGCACTGAAATTAAAGGACGAGGAAATAATGAAAGTCCCATTTGGTAAAGATGAGGCCAAATCATTAATTAAAACAAAAGTGAGAGAAGCATGGCAGAAAAAGTGGGACATAGATAACAAAGGACGACATTATTATAATATTCAGAAATCGATTAATGTCAAGGTTTTTAAAGGGAAATTCAGAAGAGAAGAAGTGATTTTTATCAAGATTAAGACTTGGACATACTGGTTTAAAAGCAACCCTTTTTTTAATGGGAAAATGCATATCAGATAATTGTGATGACTGTAATGTTACAGAAAATGTGGAGCATATCATTATGAGGTGCAAAAAATATAATGCAGAAAGGAAGATCTTGCAAGATAAAATATACAAGTTGGAACAAGAATGTAGTTTGAAGAGGATTTTGGGGGCAGATGGCTGTTGAAACTGTGTTTCTAAAGCACTTTTTTTCATAGATGAAGTTGCCACAGAAATTCTGGTCAGATGAAGTTTGTTACTTGTTGATAATGATTCAATCAGTCTGATTTCTGAGTATATTAGCTGTAAGTTTTGTATTATTCACAGCAGCTTTGTTATTTTATGAAGTTATTTTTTTTAGCTCATTAAAGTGTTTCAGCAGTGTCTTTTAGACTCACACAAACATCAAGAATCAGCTTATGAACCTCAACAATGGTGATAATCAGAAAAAAAGCTTTTTGTGACTTTATTAGCTTGTTTTGTGATGCACAGAGTTGATCTGTTTATCTGAAAGTTGTCACCATTGTTGAGGTTCATACATTGATTCTTGATGTCTGTGTGAGTCTACATGTGTTGTGTACATCCTTGCAAATGAAGCTCAGGAGTCAGAGTTCCAGATGTCAGACTAAGACTTTATTGTACAAAGCAACAAAGACAATATGCCTGCAGGACATCTGAGCTGGTCTCTGGCCAGGGCACATTTCACATTTCATACACTTTTCTTATCTGTTATTTTGCAATAACCATGTGATTTTACTCTCTGGTAAGATTCACTCTCAGTTTCACACAATTAGTCTTTTCTTTCTTTTCTTTTCTTTTTTCTTTTCTTTTCTTTTCTTTTTTCTTTTCTTTTCTTTTCTTTTCTAAATTAGGTTTTCTTTCTCATTAGCTCTTTCTTTCTTTCTTGTCTCTCTAATAGTGGTAACCTGCCAATTAACAAGATGAATTGAATACATTTTGGGAGCGACGGCTGAATGTATTTTTAGTAAAATGCCTGTATAAAAGATAAATATTGGCAAAATTTAGACTCTGTCATATATGTGGATCAACTTACTTTGTTGTGTATTTTCAATATGAAAAATAACTTTTATATTGATGGATTAATTGCATTTTGAAAAAAAGTGTCAGAAAAAAGTGTCATGGATTTTATTACATTTTGGGAAAAAAATAATAGTTTTTAAAATCAAAATGTAGATTTGAATTTTTAATGTTTTATAACCAAAACATGCTGTGAAAGTTTGAAACAGAAAATAGTGGTTTTCATCTTGCCACTTTCTTGGTAAAGAAAACACCTTTTTACTCAAATGAATCAAAATGGAGTTATTGCGTTTTGGAACCAAACTCTTCATATTATAGTATAGTATATATAAGGATGAAACTATTGTCACAAACAGAAGGGGACGTAGACACTGGTGGAATATAAGGGTTGTTTATTGAACAGTTCAGAATATGTGAGCAGAGTGCAGGTGAGTAGAGACAGATGCAGTTCGTGGCAGATGTAATCGTAGAGCTGATACTTGTCTTGTAATTTCCAGGAATCGAGGATGGCAGGTAGACGAGGAGCAGACCAGACACAGAGACACACGCGGAAGACGAGGAGAACACTGGGAGACGAGGAGATTGCTGGAGACAGGTGAATAATCTTCAAAAGGAGTCCTTAAGGTAAGCATAGCAAGGTGAGTATGCATTAACAAGACCGGAGAGTGACTGTGTGAGCTGCTGTGTCTTTTAAGTTTTAAGGTGCTGGTGATTGCTGTGCTGATGGGATGCAGGTGTGGATGGTTAGTATTCTGGTGAGGGAGTGTGCTGTGATTGGGTGACTGTGGAGAGCCTGGCATGTCTGTGACATTACCCCCCCTCCACGGGCCACTCCTGAGGGCCGTGGACCCCGACATCGTGGTGGTCGACCTCTGCCACGCGGAGCTGGTCTATTGGGATGACTTGGATCGAGTATATCATTTCTGGGAACCCATGACCGTTCTTCGGGACCATACCCCTCCCAGTCCACTAGGTACTCCAGGTGACCACCATGGTGCCGGGAGTCCAAGATGTCTTGAACCAGGTAGGCTGCTCCGTTGTCCATGATGAGTGGAAGGGGGGGGGGGGGGGGTTCTTTGGGTTCGCCAGGCTCAGAGGAACAGAGGGATGGTGAGGTTTTAGCAAGGAAACATGGAACATAGCGTGAATTTTGTACTCAGGAGGAAGTTGTAGCTGATAGGTGACAGGGTTGATCTGACGGAGGATGGTGAAGGGGCCAATGAACCTGAGACTCAGCTTCCTACAGGGCAGGCGCATCCTGATGTCCCTGGTCGACAGCCAAACCTTCTGTCCTGGCTGGTAGTTGGGTGCTTCAGAACGTCAAAGGTCAGCTGCCATCCTGCGCCTGCATAGGGCTCATTGGAGTTGGAGATGAGCTGAGTCACAGACCCTCTCGCTCTCCCGGAATCAGTAATCCACTGCTGGCACATCTGATGGTTCCCCGGTCCAGGGGAACAGTGGGGGTTGATAGCCGAGTACGCACTGGAAGGGAGTTAGTCCAGTGGTAGGCTGACAGAGGGAGTTCTGGGCGTACTCGGCCCAACCCAGAAACTGGTTCCAGGAGTCCTGGTGACCGTGACAGAAGGTACGTAGGAAACGGCCGATCTCCTGTATCTTCCTCTCCGTCTGCCCGTTCATTTGGGGATGGTAGCCGGAGGAGAGGCTTACGGTCACACCTAGGAGATTGAAGAATGATTTCCAGACTCGGGAGGTAAACTGTGGTCCGCGGTCAGATACAATATCTTCGGGAAGTCCGTAGTATCTGAAAACACAGCTAAACATCATCTCTGCAGTTTCCATAGCTGTTGGAAGTGCTCGCAGGGGAATCAGACGACATGACTTTGAAAATCGATCCACCACCATAACAAAGGTGCATCCGTCGAAGACTGGAAGGTCCGTGATGAAATCCACTCCTAGGTGTGACCAGGGGCGATTAGGAACGGGCAGAGGTTGTAGTTTCCCGGAGGGAAGATGGCGTGGACTTTTTGAGATGGCACATTCCCTGCACCCTTGCACGTACCTCCTGACATCAGCTGCCATGTTCGGCCACCAGAAGCATTAACTGGAAGACAGAAGTCGGCAGCAGTAAGGTTTACAACAATGGTAAGTGGTTTTATCTTATTTAGCGTAGGCATGATAACACTCACCATGGGTCGTACGGGGCAGGTGGGGCATTCAGGATTGTAATGCCCAGCTTGACCACAGTATAAGCAGAGGTTCTGGGTCAGCCGTCTCTGCCGCTCAGCTGATGAAAGACGAGAGTTTTCAATTTGCATAGATTCGTTGGCTGGTTCTGGGGAGCTGACGGATTCTGGACGGCGGAGGATGGATGGGAAAAGTGACTGGCCCTGGTGCTCTTCGAGACACGACTGCATACGAGTGGCGAATCTGATGGATAGTTGGATAAACCGTTCAAGCCCGATGGAATCCTCGTATGCAGTGAGATGCAACTGCACGCAGGGGTCCAAACCTTGATGGTAAGTGGTGATCAGGGCTTGTTCGTTCCAACCACTTGATGCAGCAAGGGTTCTAAACTGGGGAGCATAATCAGTCACAGACATGGAACCTTGTTTTAATTGATATAATCTCTCACCAACAGATGAATCCCATGCAGGTCTTCCAAAAACTTTAAAGTAAGTAATGAAGCTTGACAGAGACTGAACAATGGGTTTTTTTCTGTGACCAGAGTGGTTCAGCCCAACGAAGAGCTTTTCTGTCCAGTTGGGAGATTATAAATGCCACTTTAGAGCTGTCGGTGGGATACAGGTGTGGTTGCATCTCCAGGAACAGCGAACCAGAGAAGGGCGCCAGTTTGGCCATGGGACTGGCGACCGCAGGTGGTGAAGGAATGGTGGCGGGGAATGCGGAAGTGTGCACTGGTGATGTTGTTGTGGAAGTGCTGGAGAGTGTGCGACGAAGTGCATCCACAAGATCTTGGAATGGATCCGGAGTGCTCATTCTGGCTGTTCTGGCTGAGTGCGCTTTGATTGGGTGACTGTGGAGCCTTGCGTGTCTGTGACAATTATCATATTAAACATGAGGTCTATGTCAATAAATTTTCTGCATTTATTATTGTAATAATACAATTACAATAACCCCCCACCACCACACGCATTCCTTTCCCACCCACTTTTTAAAACAAAGATACGCCACTAATATCTTATTTGTAATATACGATCTGACACGTACAAGATTTTATTTTTTTTTTGTCCTTTAAATGCCTTTATAATGATCATGTTCATCTAGAATCAGAGCGTAATTTTACAATGCATAGGCCTAAATTCATCCACTTTTCCAGAAAGACATAAAATCATGTGGCCAGTGTACTGGAAGAAGAACATGTTAATAAACCACTTTGACAAATTATGTTTGAAATGATTATTATTGCCTCTGACATCAACATCATTGTGTGGACCTATTTTACAGTCTATAAATGTTTTATCCTATAGTTCCTATGTATTTTTAATGGCCTGAATCATAAAATAAACATAAATGTGGTTGAAAACACTGAACATGTGACAAGTGCTGAATGCGTCCGTCACTGGCTTAGCAAGTCAGAATCTCGTAATGTAAATCCGACAGTGCTGGCGTGAATGCACCTTGATCCCACCAATGTGATCATTAATGGTTAATCACTCATCAGCAGCACTTGGAAACAACTCAAACACTTTAAGATTGTTCAACATATCATTTGACCATTATTCCATTATTAACTAAAAAGTCAAAAAAAAAAAAAAAAAAAAGAATAAACACTCGCAGAAATCAAATTCGCAGAAAGCGCTGCTTATGGCGATTTCTCCTGTCGAGTTCAACTCTGACTGGATTTTTTTTGCTGGTATTGAGAATCAACCCATAACTTTTGGGTTACCAGTCTGACTCTTTAACCATTAGGCCACAACTGCCCCAATTTAGGCCTATTTATTAGCAGTATTACATTTTAATGGAAATTACTATGAAAACTGCCCAAACTCGTGCTTTTGGGGCTATATGTCTTTTTATTTAATGAAGAAAATGAAGAAACATTTTTTTTTTTTTTTTGGTAGCTGCTTTTGCCAGTCAATGATAGTTTTTTTTTTTTTTTTTTTAATGGGCTTTAACACCAGATATTTATGTCTATAAGACAAGTCCTATAGGAATCTTATCTGGTTCCAAAATATGATTCATTTTCTTGAAACCCTTAAGTTTTTTTTTTTTTTTTTTTTTTTGGACAAGGACTGAATATTTGGAGAACGTTCTTATAACAAAAATCTGTTAGCTGAATAAATAGCCTGCAATGCATATATTGCAGTATATTGACCGTCTGTCTTTCATTTGACTCTCTACGTGAAACTGAAAGTGTCCGACTTCACAACCTTCTTCATCACCGAGGATACAGCACTTCAGCAACGCCGCAAATATCGACGGATCGTTTGCAAACAGCAAAACAGCAATTAAACGCTTGCAGAAATCAAAGACTTAGAACGCGCTGTTTGTGTTCATTTTCTCAGGTGAGATTACCTCTGACTGAATCAGCTGTGAGTTCACAATTGTGATGATATGACAATGTAGGCTAAGAACCGCATTTCAGCTCTGCGCTGTTCAACGTTCCTATAATGGAGCGGGACATGGAATGTTCGGAACAATTACATCTTCCTCAAACTCTTTTAGCTAAATAATTCTAAAGAATACGCAGGGTCCAGGCAACGGGAACTGTGGTGTCCAATAACTGCATTGGAAAAACTACTTGAAAAAAGTTATGTTTTTCAACAGGTTTTTAATTTCCAGGAATGTTCATATGTTGAATGTGTTTTTTGACCTTGATGGATAATATATTTCAAAAGCAGATCACGTGAGTGCAACCTCTCTCTTTATATTCAGAAGAAAATAAGAAACCCGGTAAGTGAGTAATTATAGCCTACACAACAGCTTACTGCTGAGTATAAAAAAAGCGGACGAGGCACTTTATTTACATAGTGACGTCACCTTTTTACTTTAGGTTTAGTAGATGTCAAGTGTTGAGCATAAAATGGCGCACAGGTAAGGTGATTAACAACGAATGAACATTAAAGGTGCTAAAGAGGATGTTTTGTTTTATACATTTTTGCAATATTACTTGAAACTGTCTTTACTAACTGATAAAAGACTATTTATTAGGTGCACTGAAAGGAATAATATTAATATACATCATCTGTGCACGAGGTAGGGCCGATTGGCCCTCTGGCTTGTCAATCACTGCCATTACGTTACTTGTGAAAGACGTGCGCGGATTGGCCCTCTGGCTTGTCAATCACTGCCATGACGTTCCTTGTGCGAGACGTGCGCGGCTGCGTGCTCCAGTAACTTTCCACACTCTACAGGCGCCGCATGCAATGTTTTTATCAGGAGACAGGAGTAACAACTGCAGATTATGAGTTACCTGTGGTGAGTCTGACATAATGAATCCACTAACACGACACAGCGAATGCCAGTGGTAAACACTCGTGTTCCAATGCTCGTGCACGAGTTTTGGGAGGCGTTCCCTCGAAATGAGCTGTGAAGGAGGGGGGTTGTTCTTACGCATGCGCTCATTTCAAAAACTCACTAACAGTCTTTGGTTTCTCAGTCGACGAAAAGATCCTCTTTAGCACCTTTAACATGGTAAAAACTGTAAAGATACATCAGAGTCAAACACAGGCAATGACGGTTCGGTTGTTAGCCTTATTATGATTTTCACATCGAGGAAGCAACAGCGTTGCATAATTTTAATTCATTTAAAACTGGCAGATATACATTTGGAAAAAAAAAAAATCATAACTTCAAAGTCTCTTGTTCTACGAAATTTATGCAAAAATATTAACATCCGAGTTAGTAGACAATAGGCTATTTATAGTCAACATAATGTGTTAAAAGGACCATCAAAATAAAGTGAAACCAGATGTTGATCCAGGAACATGTTGTACTTGGTGAAAATCACGTTCACCGTGATTCTGAAACCCAAATTGTTTTTTCCTGTCATTGTTGAAAAATTTGTATGTTTTTGAAATTTGTGTTTTGCAGGACTTACATTGGCCCAGCCAGGGGCGTAGTTTGTGTCAAACTACAGTGTGTATCATCTCTCTTTCTGTGTGTTTAAAAGGAGAAATGGCAGAAGCCAGTATTTCAGTGGATCAGTACGAGTTCAACTGTTCAGTGTGTCTGGATCTCCTGAAGGATCCAGTGACGATTCCCTGTGGACACAGTTACTGTATGAGCTGCATCACTGACTACTGGAATCAGGAGGATCAGAAGAGAATCTACAGATGTCCATTATGCAAACAGACCTTCACACCAAGACCAGTTTTAGGTAGGAATGTGGTGTTTGCTGAGATGGTGGAGAAACTGAAGAAGACGAGACTCCAATCTGTTCCTGTTCCTCCTCCTGTTCCTGCTCGTCATCATCATCCTCACACTGGATCTGGAGATGTTCGGTGTGACTCCTGCACTGGAAGAAATCAGAAAGCAGTGAAGTCGTGTCTGGAGTGTCGAAGCTCTTTACTGTCAAAATCACCTTGAACAGCATGAGAATCTCTTTAGAGGTAAAAGACACAATCTGATGGATGCTACTGGACGACTGCAGGACATGATCTGTCCTCAACATGATAAAATGTTGGAAATTTACTGCCGTACTGACCAGCGGTGTATATCTGTATTCTGTGTTTGGTGGATGAACACAAAAATCACGACACTGTATCAACTGCAGCAGCGAGGACTGAGAAACAGGTACTGCTTCATACTGGATCTCAGTGAGCGTCTCTCCTCATTTGCTAAGTGATTTTTCTATCAGGGAAACTGATGTAATTTTTGTGTTTTACTGCTCAAAAGTTTGGGATAACTGATTTTTTTTTTTTTTTTTTTGATCAAATAAATGCAGCATACAAATCAAAATGTTGAGCATATAAATCTTTTTTCAAAAACATTTATTCATTCATTTAATCATTTTTGTTTTCTGCAGAGTCATTTGGATGAAACACAGAGAAACATCCAGAAGAGAATCCAGCAGAAAGAGAAAGATCTTCAGCAGCTGAGAGAGGCTGTGGAGTCTCATAAGGTGAGTTTGGAGAAGAAGAGAAGTTTGAGTCTCAGTTTGGACTTTCCTCCAGGGCTGGAGCTCTTCTAGTCCCACTGAAGCCACTGTGTGATTGTGTTGTGTGTAACAGCGCTCTGCACAGACCGCAGTGGAGGACAGTGAGAGGATCTCACTGAGCTCATCCGCTCCATTGAGAAACGTCGCTCTGAGGTGATTCAGCTGATCAGAGATCAGGAACGAGCTGCAGTGAGTCAAGCTGAAGAACGACTGGAGCGACTGAAGCAGGAGATCAATAATCTGAGAAGGAGAGACGCTGAGCTGAAGCAGCTTTCACAAACACAGGATCATATTAATTTCCTCCAGGTAACACAGATCTTCTCAAACACTGAGGACTTTGACAAGCTTCTGGAATTACAAGGAGTTTGTGTTTTTATCTTTGTGTCTGTAGAGTTTGTCGTCTTTCTCTCTCTCTGGATCTACAGATGGCTTGACTGTCAGTTCTCATCTGTCTTTTGATGAAGTAGTGAAATCTGTCTCTCAGCTCAGAGACAAACTGCTGCAGTTCTGCAGCGAGGAGACAGAAAAGATATCTGGAAGAGGTAAATACTCATTTATTGTTAGAAATTAGTTCAGCACCATTCTTTAAATATATAAATTGTTTAATTTCTTCATGAGAATTGACTATATGCACAGAGTGTTCTTTAGAACTTCAGCAATAATATAAGCCAGCTGGAAAACTTCCGGTGAAATGTCAGTAGCATCAATAGTGTAATACTTAGTTTATAATCAAAATATAGTCACTTAAATAGTCAGGCATAGCATTAATTTAGTTATTTAAACATAAGATGACATAAAAAAAATAAATAAATAAAGATGTACCTCAGTGTTCCTCCTTGGCTAAATTCAATTCAACCATCGTTTTCACACTTTTGTGTGAAAAAAGCATAAAAAATGAAATATTTATTGTGCACTTTAGGTTCATTGAATAAAATGCGAGTTCCCTTTCAAGGGAACTCACGTTGCGTCCAGAAATTACGCTGTGGGAACGCAACACGTGATGTCGTCCTAAGAGCAAACTGGATGAACGCTTCCTGCCCTCGCAAGCACAACCTCCGCGCCGGGGCCTCCCATTTTTTCCAGATCTTCACACCGAGGTGTCGAGATCCTGGAAGAAACCAGCCTCCTATCGGGTGCATAGTGCTTAAACCATGCACTGTGCATCAATAGTGGGGCTTAAAGAGCACGGTTATGGGGCAATGCCAAAAGTGGAAGAGACGCTCGCGAGCTATCTCTCTCCACAGTCAGCATCGTCCCTAAAGGCCCCGACGCTGCCCACTAAGCCAGTAAGAGTCACATCTGGTTTAGTGGGCAAAGCATATCAAGCGTCTAGTCACGCTGCAGCATGTCTACACACTATGGGCATGTTGCAAGCCTACCAGGCGGAATTGCTAGGAGATATTGATGAGGGCAGGGGAATTACTCCCGACGTAGCTCATCGACTACGTCGGGAGTAATTCCCCTGCCCTCATTTGTCTCTCCGGGCCACCAAGGAGATGGCTAGATCAGTAGGCCGTGCTATGGCAGCCCTGGTGGCCACAGAGAGGCACCTATGGCTAAATCTGAACTCCATCAAAGATAAGGACAAGAACTTCCTTATGGACGCCCCCGCTTGCACCCCCTGGCTTCTTCGGCGACGCAGTCAATACTGTCGTCGAGAGGTTTTAGGAAGCCAATAAGCAAGCGGCGGCATTCCAGAAGCTCCTCCCCCGTTGCTCTCATATCCCTGGGGCTGCTCAGCAACACCAGCAGCCCCAAACATCAAAAGCCAGCTCCTCACAACACCGTGCCACCCAAAAGCAGAGCGTTACCACCCGTACTCCCCCTCAGAAATACGGGGGGTTGGGGGGGCATTCCCAACCGCAGCCTTCGAGGGGTAAGACGGATCTTAGGAACGTCCTTATCGCCAAGAAGTCTGCGGGAAAAAAGTCCTGACGCTAGCAGTGTCAGGACCCCGAGGGCAGCCTCCTCCGAAGAGAAGTGGTTTACACCTCACCATACGGTGCCCAGTTCTCTTCGGTGCCCTCAGGAGGCCGTTCTGCCAACCCTGCCAACTTGTGTGCTTCAGGGCGCAGCGGTCCCCAGCGAGCAAACACCCAAGTATCCGCCCGGAAATGTAGCGGTACTGGGATGCCCGCCCCCTCTGAGGAGGTCTCAGAACAATCAGTTCGGTCGTCCCCTGCCGGTGCGCCACTTCAGAGCGTCGGATTGGTTGTTCAAAAAACACCAGAGGCCAGTCTCAAGAGACTGGTTCCCTTAGTAGAATATCTGACAGCGTGGAACTGCCAAATATTTGTCAATGGGTCCTGCGTACAATCGAAAAGGGTTATGCCATTCAGTTCGGGTCTCGCCCAACCAGGTTCATGGGGGTCCTGCCCACCATGGTGGGCCCCGAACAGGCTCTGGTTATGGAATAAGAGGTAAAGACTCTGTTGGGAAAAGGAGCCATAGAGTATGTACTTCCACCCGACAGAGAGAGCGGTTTCTACAGCCATTACTTTATCGTTCCAAAGAAGGATGAGGGGTTGCGTCCCATTTTGGATCTGCGTCAACTGAACCAGTCAGTTATGAAGCTCAAGTTCAAAATGTTAACCTTGAGACAAATCGTGTCACAGATCAGGTCCGAGGACTGGTTTGTCACGATTGACCTCAAGGACACATACTTCCACATCTCCATCCTTCCACATCACAGGAAGTTCCTGAGGTTTGCTTTCGGGGGCAAAGCTTACCAATATCAGGTTCTTCCGTTTGGCCTAGCGTTATCACCCCGCACATTCACCAAGTGCATGGATGCAGCCTTGGCACCACTTTATCTACAAGGCATTCGCATTCTGAACTACATAGATGATTGGTTAATATTAGCCAAATCGCAGCAGTTAGCGGCTCGGCATCAAGATATCGTTCTCGCTCGCATGGAAAAGTTGGGGTTAAGGTTAAACGACAAGAAGAGTGTGCTTTCTCCAGCTCAGAGAACCACTTTTCTGGGCGTGGTTTGGGACTTTGTTGTGACGCAGGTGTGCCTTTCGCCTACTCGCATAGAATCAATCCTTTCTACCATAAACCAGATAAAGCTAGGCCAGTCACTCACTGTGAAACAGTTTCAGAGACTGTTGGGGTTGATGGCAGCAGCGTCCAACGTGATTCCGTTTGGCCTGCTGTACATGAGACCCCTGCAGTGGTGGCTCAGAAGCAGCGGGTTTTCTCAGAGGGGAAATCCTTTTCGCATGATCAAGGTCACGCAGCGATGCCTATGTGCCCTGGACATGTGGAAAAAACCCTGGTTCTTATCCCAAGGGCCGGTGTTGGGAGCTCCTTGTCGTCGCAAGATGCTAACGACAGATGCTTCCCTCACGGGTTGGGGGGCGATCCTAGACGGACGCTCGACTCAAGGTCTGTGGAGCGAACACCACCTCTCCTGGCACATCAACTGTCTGGAGATGATGGCTGTTTTTCTGGCTCTCAGGAATTTTCTCCCAGACCTCAGGGGCCACCATGTTCTTGTCCAGTCAGACAACACATCGGTGGTTGCCTATGTAAATCACCAGGGGGGTTTGCATTCGCGTCCACTCTACAAACTGGCGCACCAAATCCTCCTGTGGTCCCAGGGGAAATTGTTGTCACTTCGAGCAGCATATATCCCCGGGTTCCAGAATATCGGAGCAGACATCCTGTCGAGGCAGGGGCTGAGGCCCGGGGAATGGAGGCTCCACCCCAAGTTGGTGGAGCAAATATGGGGAGTGTTTGGCCGGGCTCAGGTGGATTTGTTTGCGTTTCGAGAGGCGTCTCACTGTCCACTCTGGTTCTCCCTCACGCATCCAGCTCCTCTTGGACTGGATGCCATGGTACAGACGTGACTGAGGCTTCGTCTGTACGCGTTTCCCCCGATCACTCTGCTCCCGGGATTTTAGAGAGAGTTCGCCGGGACCAGGTCCGGCTCACCCTTTCACCCTCACCCTCGCCCAGAACTGTGGAACCTGTGGGCTTGGCCTCTGAGGGGGCCCAGCTCATAGACTCTGGTCTCTCAGCCGAGGTTGTGGGTATCATCCTTCACTCTAGAGCTCCCTCCACGAGGAAGTTGTATGCTTTGAAGTGGAAGCTTTTCACTTCTTGGTGCAGTAGTCGTCAGTTAGACCCAGTTATCTGTCCTGTTGGTGCAGTTCTGGAATTTCTGCAAGAAAGATTCACAGCAGGGTTATCTCCTTCCACCTTAATGGTTTATGTGGTGGCCATTGCGGCTTACCACACACCTTTGGCTGGTATCTCTCTTGGGAGAGACCCTATTATTACTCGCTTCCTTCGTGGCACTCTGAGGCTGAGGCCTGTGGTACGCACAAGGGTTCCGGCTTGGGATTTGGCCGTGGTGCTCCAGGGCTTTTCCCTAGCTCCTTTTGAGCCTATTGAGGAGGTTCCAGTCAAGTTTTTGACTCTGAAGATGCTGTTCCTCCTCTCAATATCTTCACTTAAGAGAATAGGAGATTTGCAAGCTCTCTCGGTCGCCCAATCGTGCTTGGAATTTGCACCCGGTATGGTTAAAGCTTTCCTTTATCCCAGACCTGGGTACGTTCCTAAAGTCCCCACTAATTAGGTGAGGCCCATCGTACTGCAAGCCTTCTGTCCTCCTCCCTTCAGGGATTCAGGCCAGGAACACCTTAATCTGCTCTGCCCAGTTCAGGCGTTGGATGCTTACATCCACAGAGCTGCCCTGTGGCATAAGTCAGAACAATTGTTCATTTGTTTTGGGTCCCCTAGCAAAGGGGCCCCAGCATCGAAGCAGAGTATGAGTAAGTGGATAGTTGAAGCTATCTCACTTGCTTATGAGTCGGCCGGACTACCTTCTCCTTTGGCAGTTCGAGCCCACTCTACTAGGAGTATGGCAGCCTCTAAAACTCTGCTCTCTGGAGTATCTTTACAAGACGTCTGTGATGCGGCAGGCTGGTCCTCGCCGCATACATTCGTGAGGTTCTATGACCTTGACATTAGCTCCACTCCTGGGGCCAGGGTTCTGTCTAGTGTTGACGAGTCACAATAGACAGACATTGGTCATTATGGCTGCGTGGGTATTAACGTTCCCACAGCATAATTTCTCGATGCAACGTGAGTTCCCTTGAAAGGGAACGTCTCGGTTACAACTGTAATCTTTAGTTCCTTGAAGAGGGAACAAGACGTTGCGTCGCCCTGCCTTACTTCCTGCATGCCTGTCAGCGACTACTTCAGACACTTTGAAGCTAGCGTTGCTTTGTTTGAGCGTGCTTTATAGTTTTCTGGTCGTGACATCACCCGCCTCTGATGTCTCGTCACACCATTGGACAGATTTCACATGTGCTTCATGACGACATCATGTGTTGCGTTCCCACAGCATCATTTCTCGACGCAACGCCTTGTTCCCTCTTCAGGCAACTAAGGTTACAGTCGTAACCGAGACGTTTTCACAAGTGTGCCAAAATCATTGAACTTGCGCTGCACTGACTGACAGCTGCTGTGATTACAAAGGGAAAGTGCGGTGCTTTCTGTGCAATTCATTCACAAGAAAAGTTATTGATTTTCATGAGATTTCGTGAGTACTTCATACCTACCTAGGTTATTTTATAATGTTTAATATTTATTCAAAAGCGAAACTAAGTGAAAAAGTATTAGAGAAAATGGCTAATAGGTGCCACCACCTGTGTCACAGCCACCAGCACTTGACCAGACCTCATGCAGAGCTCCACGGATTCTGGCGGGGATCGACCATATGATCCATCTGCCACATAACATGCTGTGCCCACTAACCGTCTGCTCATCCTGTTCGAGGATGACTGCCCAATTGAGGATTATGTTAATGAGTTCCTTGATCTATCTCAATTGGTGTCCTGGAATGAAGACACCCTGAACCGTCTTTTGGGGTGGTCACCATGCCTGAACCTCCAGTCTTCCCACGAGATACAGACCTTTTAACCAAAGTAAGGGACCTTTTCCTTTCTGTTTGAACTGCTTTAATGAAGTTCCTTGTTCACCAGTCCCCATCTCCAGCATCCTTTCCCAAGATGGCCGCTAGTCAAGAGTCCCTTCCCAAGATGGCCGCCGCCACAACTGAGCCCTCTGCTCCAGTCCCCGAGTCAGTTCCAGTCTCCGCTCCTGTCCCCGAGTCAGCTCCAGACTATGCTCCAGTCCCCTCCAGTCTTCTTTAGCCCATAGACGCAGAGCTATCCGTCCCTGACCTTGGTGGCCAAGCCTGGGGTCTGGGCCAGGCCCACGGAGGCCGAAGGGCCTAACCCGCCATGGTGTCCCGAATGGCTAGCTCCGCCGTGGCCTCCCAAATGGCCAGCTCTGCCGTAGCCTCCCGAATGGCCAGCACCTCCGTGGCCTCTCGAATTGCCAGCACCTCTGTGGCCTCCTGAATGGCCAGCACCTCCGCGGTCTCCCGAATGGCCAGCACTGCCATGGCTTCCCGAAGGTCCTACTCCGCCATGGCACCCTGATCTGTCCGGTTCCTCACCTGCACTCACTCACCAATCACCTGCACCTGCAAGTCATCACACTCATCAGCACTCCCTATTTAAAGCAGTCACCTTCCTCACCACTGTTGTCTGGTCTCGTCTATGGATAGCACAACGTCATACGAACCTTGGACTACTTACCTAAGCCATCCAGTTCTTCCTTCATCCATCTTCCATTGTCTGTTCTTCTTCCTGCGTTGATCCATTTCTGCATAGAGACATTACCCATTACTACTTCAGCTAAGTGACTGTTTAATGTGCTTGTGTCCATTCTCACCTGCATCATCTATCTGCCAGTTTCCATGCCTCTGTTTTCAATAAACAACCAGTTTAACAATTACCTGCCTGCCTCTGTCTGTGTCCTGACAACCTGCTGGATATAGCGGTAATTGTTGTCTTTTTTATTTTTAAATAAAAGTGTTTTCTATCAAATGTTGGATTTCCTACATTTTGAAAGTTCGGTTTTACAAAGGGGGACAATCTCAGAAGGATGAACAAATAATAATGTTTGCGGTCATCACATTAAAAATAACATTTGAAGTGCTGGAAAAAATGTGTTTAATTACAAACATGGCATTTCCCAATAGCTCGTCTTATTGCAATCAATATAAATTAGGTAAATGTGATAGCTCCATTAAAATATAAATAAAAAAATATAAATAAAATAAACAACATTAAAATGTCAACCACTGATGGTTTTGCGTCACTGTACAGTGAGTACAGAATGATCAGCTAACAGTTCACCAGAAATGCCCAAGCTGGCTTAATGACAACCACGAAGTAACCGTGCATATAGTCAGTTAAACTGCAAATGTGTTTTGTTGTCTGTAGTTAAAACTGTCCAGGTCATTCTGGCTCCTGAATGTCAGACCAGAGAGAAGTTTCTACAATGTGAGTTACTATGAAAACACACACAAGTCTAAAATCCAGTCTAGTGAGAGTATGCAAAAATCAATGGCATTATTCAGTTCAAGGTTTAAAAAAAAAAGTGTCATTTGATTATAGCTATACCTGTACACTGACACATTCAGTGATGTCACTTTACAGTAGTATAAAACACATTTGGCCACTGAGAAATTGAATGTTTTGAGAATGCAAACATTTTGATATTAAACTTTAAATTCTTAATGGGACTTTCTTTCTTCAGTGAAACACAAAGGAAGATATTTTGATAAATGTCTTAGTGTTTTTTTAAGGCCACAAAGAACATCAATGTTTAACCCCAGTGCTCTTCAAAACAATCACTTTTATGTTCCACAAAAGAAAGAAATGTATAATACGACAGCATGAGGCTGAGTAAATGATGACAAAATTTACAGTTTGGGGTAAAATATTTAAATAAATGGTTAGTTCAACCCAATATGAAATTTCTGTCATTAGTTACTCACCCTCATGTTGTCCCAAACCCATAAGACCTTCATTCATCTTTGGAACACAAATTAAGATATTTTTTTTAAATCTGAGAGCAACGAAGTTACCACATTCAGTGTCCAAAAAAGTAGTAAAAACATCTAAAACTATTCATTTTCATAGAATATTTGATGCAAATTTCGGTTTTACATTGATCTCCATCAGAGATTCCCATCTGTTGACTCTGGATCTGAACTCAGTGAATAATTGGCTCCATCTGTCTGACGGAAACACAGCGATCACTTTGGCTAACAAAAAACAACATTATCCTGATCATCCAGACAGATTTGATTGTTGGACCGAGGTGTTGTGTAGAGAGAGTGTGACTGGACGCTGTTACTAGGAGGTGGAGTGGAGTGGAGATGGGAGATTAGGAGTGGATATAGCAGTGACATATAAAAGCATCAGGAGGAAGGAAGGAGGTCCTCTGAGTGCAGCTGGACGTAATGATCGGTCTTGGAGTTTCTTCTGCTCTCCAGACTATTGCTCATTCTGGCACAATAACATTGAGATTGAACTCCCTGTAGTGTCCAGCAGTAGAATAGGAGTGTATGTGGATCACAGCGCAGGGATTTTGTCCTTCTACAGTGTCTCAGACACAATGAGCCTCATCCACAGAGTCCAGACCACATTCACTCAGCCGCTCTATGCCATGTTTGGATTAGATAATAATACAACAGTGAAACTGTGTCAACTGACCAATTAAATCATATAGAGATTGTATATATTATTTTGTCATGTCCACCTTGAACTTTTAATAATCAGATATATTAAGAGTAAAACTTCTCCTCGTAATAATGGATGTAGTGTGAGAACTGATAAAGAATGTGGAAAAATGTGTAGTCTTTTTATTGAAACTTCATGAAACTATTCTTTGTCAGTCAGAAGCAGCTTTCAAATCTCCCAATAAAATGAATACAGTTGCAAGGATAAGTTTATGCACCCTTTGAAAATATCAGGATTTCTCACTGAGATACTCAAAAAATGTAGACAGTAGATGTGATTTTGTGGGACACGTGAGACACTTGAGATAAATTTACAACTATTATGCTATTCACATTCACATTCCCTCTCACTAAAGATTGCCCTCTTACTGGCTCTAGTGTCAGTCAAGTGAGTTGGCGATCTGCAGGCTCTGTCTGTGGAACCATCCTGCCTTGAGTTCAGTCCTAATGACAGTAAAATGGGAGATAAGGTTATGTGCTGAAACTTCTTTCTACCCCATTCAGAACACAGGTGATAGCACTGTTAGCTCTTCACACAGTCAAACTCCATCATAAGATCAGTGAATTAAGCCACTACACAATGATTATATTCTTTTCATCAAGCACTCGACAACATCTGATTGTGTCTTCTCTTGCTTTTCTTGCCATAACAAACTCAGTTACAGAAGCCAGAGAAAATACTGATCACCATAATGGTGACATAAAAAACTATCAACTAATCAACAAATCTGTTAATTAGAGCTTCTGTAGATGTATAACAGACATAAAGCCAATCTGGTTAGTAATAAGTGAAGCTGATAATGCTGTATGTTGAGATGTTTAAAGAAAAGATACTACAACTGATTTCCAGCCACAGCCTTAGATGCAATCAACTGAAGATAAAAGACATTAAATCTCTCAAGAGATCAGCAGAGAAGGATTAAACAACTCCACAAACAGCATTACCAGCTATTGATAACCAATTTGACTTTTTTTTCTGCCATTCATCTACAGAAGTTAGATGAATTTTGAGCTTTGAGCAATAGTCTATTGGATATCATTATCGGAAAGGTCTACGGATTAAGCAAAACAACTGGACATTTAAGAAACATCAAAAACTTATGATAGATCTTTATTAAAACATAAACATGGCATCCATGTGTAAATTAAATTGTCCATTGTCCACTGTCAGGAGACTACAACAGACAATCCGGACTGTGGAGAGGATTATTGGTCCTCCCTGCCCCCTCCAGGACACTGTACAGGCTCCCAAGGCATATGCCTGTGTAGTACCCCACTGCTTGGTGCAATATCTATGTAAACTTGGTTGATATTTATTCATATTGTCCATAATATTGTAAATGTTCAATGTGCTGTATCTTTATAATTTTATATTTTTATTCTTAAATTTATTACTATATTTCTTGTTGTTGTATTTGTATATGTGTGTACTGGAAGCTTGAAAAATTCCTTGTATGTGCAAGCACACTTGGCAATAAAGCTCTTTCTGACTCTGATAAACAGATGAATTATCATATATATTTATGGTTGTGTGCGATACATTATTTGTCATTCAGTGTTTGCGAAGAGGTCTGAGATTAAATACTCACTAAACATAAAACAATTTCATCTGTTTGTGTTTAATAGCTTTAAATTACAATACACGAGCACTAGTCAAAGCATATCCATTGGAATTACAACCATTGCCGGAACAACCTGCAGGCAGAAGTGTTTATTCTGTTATGTTCTGTTTAGTTATGTTTTCACGCTGTTTGCTTTGTCCCCATTTTCCTGTGTTCTCTAGTTAGTTCCCTTGTTTGTTATTTAGTACCCCACCTGTTCCGTTTTGTCTTTGATTACACTTCTCAGGGATTTAAGCCTTGAGTTTCCTTGGTTCTTTTGTCCTGTATCATGTTAAATGTGGTTGTGTTAAAGTTTATCATAAAGTTTATATTCATTATTTATTTAAAACTCTTTTTGTCCTCTATCTCTTTCATTGTGTGCTTCATTACAGCCACTCTGACTATCTAAATCTAAATATGTGAACTGTCCTGTAAAACCTAAAATGAACTGGTGACCACAGCTGACATTTTTTTTTACCGTAAATTTCATGGAATTTTTTTTCACTGTACAAATATTGAATGCCTAGTAATTCATACAGGAAGTTGGCTCTACTACTACCTGTAAATTGAATTTACTTCACACTTCATGTCTGCTAAACATTACTGGGTTAATCCAACAAAATGAATTTACTTGTCAGTTTGGGTTAACATCATTTTTTACAGTGTACACTCAATGATCAAACTATGTCATCTTACTTAAATCATATAGAGGTTGTATCAATTATTTTCTCATATCTTAAGATGAATTTAACATGCCTACCAAACATGTCACTAAAGTACAATCCCATTTTTTTTTTAAGTTATGATAAGCCCTGAACTTTGTGCAGGGGTTTAGGAATGTGGTTGCAGAGATTTGAAAAGAGATTAGAGAAACTATGATCATAATGTTCCAGTAATCCTGACAAACAACAACGATCTGAGAAACCCTGAACTGACAAAAGTTCAATGTTTAACTGCTGCACAGATATTAATTTTCCATGTTTTAAGCCACAAATATTTAGATCACTTCTGAGCAAACTGCAAGTTTTGCACACTTGCGATCCAAATACAGCACCTGCTGGAGTTTTACAATCACTAAAACAGCCTGACATTATAAAATGCTTCAAGTTGATGTGCCCTATTAAAAGATGAAATTCAATATACACCTTATTGATGGTGGGTACTCTATACAGGCAAGCAGATCAAAGCAGATCTACCTAGAATATGAACGTGCTGAATTTCACATTGTGCATTTTGGGGGTTTATTTATGGAAAATGTTTAGGTTTCAATGTGGTTTCATCCATGATACAATTAGGATATTGTAGTGATCTGTATTGTGCCGTGAAGTAGTTGGCAAGAGTATGGAAATCAGTAAAGATGCATCCAAGGATATAATCATGGTCAGTTTGGAGTACTTTAACATTTCAGCAAACCAAACGGAAATGGAATCATTAAAAAAAAAATCTACTTACAGTACAGCACAGTTACAGTAAGTCACTTTCTACAGAAAAACCGGTTTCTCAAGCATGTTATCAGGAAGATATATCAGATTTCCAGTTCATATAAAAAGTAACTCAACTGTCAGGCTGCAATATCCAACGTCCATCTGTGTGTGTTCATACAGTGAAATGGCAGAAGCCAGTATTTCAGTGGATCAGGATCAGTTCACTTGTCTAGTGTGTCTGGATCTACTGAAGGATCCAGTGACAATACCCTGTGGACACAGTTACTGTATGGGATGCATCTCAGGAATCTGGAATCGAGAGGATCGGATGGGAATCTACAGCTGCCCTCGGTGCAAACAGACCTTCACGCAAAGGCCTGTTTTATACAAAAATTTGATGTTTGCTGAAATGATGGAGAAACTGAAGAAGACAAAACTCCAAGCTTCTCCTGTTTCTGCTCCTTTTCTTGCTCCCTTTCCTGCCCCTGTTCCTGCTCCCGTTCCTGCCCCTGTTCCTGCTCCTTTTCTTGCTCCCTTTCCTGCCTCTGCTCCCGCTCCTGTTCCTGCTCATTGTCAAACTGAATCTGAAGATGTTCAGTGTGACTCCTGCACTGGAAGAAATCAGAAAGCAGTGAAGTCGTGTCTGGAGTGTCGAAACTCTTACTGTCAAAATCACCTTGAACAGCATGAGAATCTCTTCAGAGGTAAAAGACACAATCTGATGGACGCCACTGGACGACTGCAGGACATGATCTGCCCTCGACATGGAAAACTGATGGAAATGTACTGCCGTACTGACCAGCGGTGTGTCTGTACAATGTGTTTGATGGAGGAACACAAAAATCATGATACTGTATCAACTGCAGCAGCGAGGACTGAGAAACAGGTATGAACTGAAAGAATTTTGCATTTAATTTTAGTGCTGTTATAACAGCTAGACAATTATGATTGTATAGTAAAAATCTAGAAAAACCCTAAGAGGTGTGTGGTTTTACTGGCATAAACACAATGAATGAAATGAAATGAAATTTAATGCAATAAACTCACAAGGTGCAATTCATTTAGCTATTATGGGCCTATCTTTTCTTATACTATCTGCAGTTGCTTAAAAGTTATAAAGAAATCTTCTGAGATTTCTCTTTTTGTTAGGTGTTTCTAGATAAAACACAGCAATATGTCAACATTTGCCACAAAGAAAAGGTATGCCAAAATGTGAAATTACACAATTTAATGGGTTGTACTTTTTTGGATTGGAATTTGTGTTCAGATTATATACATAAACTCAGTGGCCACTTCATTATATACATCTCTACACCTCTTCCAACATGTTCTCCAACCAATACGACCATATAGGTCATTTGTTACTTCCCTGCGCCCCTATCGACAACAGGAAATTTTAATTTTAATGCATTGTTCCCTTTTATCTGCGTCATATTCCGGGTTTCGCGTAGCTCAATTGGCAGCGCATTGCAATAACAATATGCAATCATGTGATCATGTGATCATGTGATCGTGGGTTTGATCTAAAAATTATTGATATCCACACTATGTATCACAACTGTTCAGATCTGACTTTTGTGTCCTATGCCACTCTTTCATTTTCTGGAAACCTACAGCAGCAGCAATAACAGCAGCAGCAGCTGCAGCGTAGCAGATCTGTTCCGCCAAGATCAAACATATCAACATTATCATACCCATTATTACCATGCCAAACACTAAGAGAGTTGTCATGACAGAATTATGTTTTGTGTGGCGTGAAAAAGTGAAAAATCTGCAAAAACCATAAATGCGATTTGAATAGGAATTCAAACCACATGAATGTGCCTCGAAAGAGATTTGTAAAAATCGCTTGCCATGTGATTTTTGGCCGTTCACACTTGCTAAATCTGATTATCTTTTAATTGGATATGCACAAAAATCGGTAAAGCCTAAATGATAGAGTAGTTCAAACATTTTTGAACAGAACAACTTCTTTCAGATTAAGAAATATTTCAGATTAAGAATCACAGGGCTGCTATAATCAATAAAGTAAAAAATAACTCACCACCAATATAATGAGAGATATAACTATGAATAGGATTAGTTAATCAGCTCACTACATGATGACGTTATCAAAACATAACCAAAAACACCTGATCAAATTTTCTCTTGGCTTTCTTTGCCATAACAAATGTGCAGTAGCCAGTTACAATAGTCAGAGAAAAACTAATGTTAAAGAAAAAAGGGTCAAGAGCCCAACTAAAAAAAAACACTGATCATCATAATGGTGAGCGTAACATTCTTTAAGGGGCCGTTTACATTACATTGTTTTCAGCTAAAAATAGAAAATGTTTTATACATTCATTTACACAACAACGGTGTGTTAGGGGCCTGAAAATGCAAGCTTTTAAAAAAGGGTTTCAAAGTGCAAGTTTTTGAAAACAATACCATTATCGTCTCCATGTAAACAGCAAAAATGCAGATCTGTGAAAACAGTGATGGCATGCATATGCGTATTTTGTGTTTAGTCATGCGTGTTTGGCATGAGTGCTCTGTAAAAGAATGTGTATCTGCGCAGATGCACAGTCTTTTTTTATAAAGTCTCATAATACAGAGCATAATACAGAGTTTTTAGTCATTTTTGCGGATCCATGTGAACAGGGATCTTTTTGATAATGTTGTGATCTGTAGAAAAGAAAAAACATTCCTATTTTTAGTACATCATTGTCATGTAAACATACCCTAAGTCACCATTAAGGACTCATTCTCTCGTTGATTTTGCTTGTTAATATCAGGTATCTTCCCTAATGGTCAATCATCACTCAATTAATCACTTAATTATCTCATTAACTTTAACACTGCTTCAGTGTTAATTTTAACAATGTTGAGTCTGGCCTTAAATAAACTGTGAGCAGAGATAATATAACAATGTGGTTCTTGCTGTGTAGTGAGTCTAAAGACCTTGACTAGCTAGTTCAGGTGTGTTTTTAATTAGGGTTGGAGATAAACTCTGCTTGAGGACCCCCGATGTAGGTCTTTACAACAGAACATGTCCATGTCCCTTTCCTTATGACCACAGGGGAGACGTCTGATAGAAACTTCCTGCAAGGCAGCATACCATGTCACAAACATCTCATGCAAACTGGATGAATGGTCCACAAGAATGTGGGAAAATTAGGTCACATAGAAAATGGTATTACATTCAAGCTTTATTGACAAAATTATTATGACCCTAAGTTACAAGAATAAATGTATCTCACAAAGTTTGGAGTCTCTGGGGTTTAGGGTCTCTGGTGGACAAACTGGTTTTGTGCATAAATTAATGAAGAAGAAATCTAAAACACAATAGAGTCGTTAGGCTTGTTAGGACATCAACTTCCATTAAAATGGAGGAGCCTTGTGCCTTATTGCATCGTACTAGAGAAAACCAGAAAATTGTTTTTGGGTTTTATCAGTATTTGTGTTTCATACAGACACATTTGGAGGAGACAAAGAAGAAAATTCATTGGAGAATCCAGAAGCGAGAGAAAGATCTTCAGGAACTGGAAGAAGCTGTGGAGTCTCATAAGGTGAGAAAGAGAATCTGGAGACAGCTGGAAAAGTTTGTAAATTCCTGTCATGATTTATACCCTAGTGGTGTTTGAAATCCATTCTTTCTGTGTCGTATATCAGCACTCTGCACAGACCGCAATGGAGGACAGTGAGAGGATCTTCACTGAGCTCATCCGCACCATTGAGAGACGTCGCTCTGAGGTGAAGCAGCTGATCAGAGATCAGGAACGAGCTGCAGTGAGTCAGGCTGAAGGACTCTTGGAGCAACTGGATCAGGAGATCAATGATCTGAGGAGGACAGATGCTGAGCTGAAGCAGCTTTCACAAACACAGGATCATGTTCATTTCCTCCAGGTAACACAGATCTTCTCAAACACTGAGGATTTAACAAGCTTCTGGAATTACAGGGAGTTTGTGTTTTTGTCTTTGTCTTTGTGTCTGTAGAGTTTGTCGTCTGTCTCTCTCTCTGGATCTACAGACGGCTTGACTGTCAGTTCTCATCTGTCTTTTGATGAAGTAGTGAAATCTGTCTCTCAGCTCAGAGACAAACTGCAGCATTTCTCCAAAGAAACTATAGACAACATATCTGGAAAAGGTTCATATTAATTTATTCTCAGAAATGAACTGATCATCATTAATTGAATATAAAAAATGCACTATAGGTTTAATTTCCTGTTGACATGAGAATTAAACTGCAGATGTGTTTTGTTGTCTGCAGTGAAAGCCATCCAGGTCATTCAGACTCCTGAACATGATACCAGACAAGGATTCCTTCAATGTAAGTCAATATATGAAACCCAAACCGGCAAGAATTACATCATAAACTTAAACTAAAATAATAGCAAAAAAATATGTATTTCAGGTTGGTCCAAATAATGCACATGTGCAGTGTAGAGCAAAGGTTGAGCACAAGTTTCACTACACCAACCACCATACAGCTGTTTCTAGTTTCCATCTGAATTTGGAAATTTCCATTTATTTCCATTAATTTGAAATTTCCCTTACTGCTCAGTAGTATGCTAGTATGCTATCCAAAATTCAGCCAGAAGATGCAAACAGTAACAACTATGGTAAAGACCAAGCAATGACTTTGCTGATTGGTTCTTTTATTTGGAAGCCGGGACTTCCTTTACTAGAGCCACCACATTTCAATTTCTCCATTCAGTCTTTCTGTGTTCATTGTGGAAGCACGTAAACTTTAATCTGTTGTTAATTGAAATAATTTGAAACCAGTTTTCTAGAACTTGAGTAAGTTGGGTTTGGTTTTATCTATCTTTGTAAAATAATGGGTGACGCATCAAAACTCATATTGGGGTGTTGTCTCCGAGGAGGCAAGGGAAGCAGTGCCTCCTCAAATAAGTGCATGAGAACATAATCCATAACAAAAATAAAACAATGCAAATATTACAAAATGTGACACTACAAAATGTGACACAGCAGGTAGTTACAGCAGAAGGCCGTGTCCCTGCTTCCCCTGATCCCATTGAGTTTTAACAGACCCCCTAAAGCATGTGGTGGGTTTGGTGGGCGGTAATTGAGAATGAATGGGGGGAAATCACATGCAAGGAGGTAATACCGCTTTCTTAAGTCGCTAATGTTAATTTAACCAGTAACATTAAGTGTAACTGGGACATGAATTTACATTTGATTCATATATACAGAATATATATATATATATATATATATATATAAAAATGTGAAGACTTTGCGTCCTCAGTTCAGAACACCACTGCACGCCATTGATGTCTACCAATAACCAAATCATAATTAAAAGCAAAATAATTCGGCAGAATTATATGTTAGTGATGAACGTCATACTTCAAGATTTAGATGCAGATTATGTGTTTGTATCCATCAGATTTCCATCAGCTCACTCTGGATCCAAACACAGTGCATCCATGTTTCCAGCTGTCTGAGGAGAACACTGCGATCAAATACACCGTTCAGTACTACAGTTATCCTTATCATCCAGAGCGATTTGAATATGCTCAGGCGTTGTGTACAAAGGGTGTGTGTGGACGCTGTTACTGGGAGGTCGAGTACAGCGGTAGTGACGGTGTGTATATAGCAGTGGCGTATAAGAGCATCAGGAGGAAGGGGCAGAGTTTGGAGTGTGCATTTGGATGTAATAATCAATCCTGGGCATTGTTATCTTCTCCCTCGAGGTGCTTATTTAGTCACAACAACATACACTCTACACTCCCTGTAGTGTCCAGCAGTAGAATAGGAGTGTATGTGGATCACAGCGCAGGGATTTTGTCCTTCTACAGCATCTCAGAAACAATGAGCCTCATCCACAGAGTCCAGACCAGATTCACTCAGCCGCTCTATCCAGGATTTGGATTACGTCTCTATTCAGCCACAAAACTGTGCTGTCTATACAATTAAGTTAAGTACTTACACAGTCAAGTTAAGGCTGCTCTGTACCTGCTCAAAATTTCAGTAAAGAGTAAAGAAGTAATGCCTCTAGTATCAAATTATGGTGCTGTAATGCTGTGTAAATGCATCGCACCTCTGAGTAGTCTGTGTAAAGACACCTAAATGCCACTTCAGAAGCGCTCTTGTGCCACCTTTGCAGTGTAAATCTGGCAAAATAATGTACGTTATATACAGAGATTCTACAAAGAAATTGTCATATCACATATATTAAAGGATTAGTTCACTTTGAAAATTAAAATTTTCCTGATAATTTACTCACCCCCATGTCATCCAAGATGTCCATGTCTTTCTTTCTTCAGTCGAAAAGAAATGAAGATTTTTGATGAAAACATTCTAGGATTATTCTCCTTATAGTGGACTTCAATGACCTCCAATGGTTGAAGGTCAAACTTACAAGGTCAAAAGTTTAATTGCAGCTTCAAAGGGCTTTAAACGATACTAGACGAGGCATAAGGGTCTTATCTAGTGAAACAATCGGTCATTTTCTGTTTATGCTTTATAAACACAAATGATCGCCTTGCACGTGTTTCCACTTTCCGTATTCTTTAGAAGCTTACGCTGTATGTGTTACGCCTTCCCTATTCAACTTAGGGAACGAACGTAGCGCCAGTTCCGTTTTTTTAAGTAAGTAGAATAGGGAAGATGTAGGACATACAGCGTAAGCTTTTTGAATAATACGGAAAGCGGAAGCATGTGCAAGACGATCATTTGTGTTTATAAAGCATATACAGTTGTTTTTGTTTGTTTTTTTTATATTAAATTATCAGGAAAAATGTATTTGAAAGTGAACTAATCCTTTAAGCACTATGATAAATCAGTAACAGTGAGACAATATGGATTCTCTTATTTTCTAATTAATAAATTAACATCTGAATTTCTAATGATCTCATATATGATTACATTGTATACATCTAAAAATGGTTGTGTTGTGGGGCTGGGAACTAATAATCAGTTGTGTATTAGGAAAATGTAGTGTGATTGTAAATCAAAAGGCTTTTTTACACAGCTCCATATTATTTCAGGCAAATTAAAAATGTCTACCAACAAGGGACAGTGAAGTAAAAGAGTCCTGTATTCACATTGTGTAGTAAACCACCAAAATATCAGCAGGGACTGCTACATTTCTCTCAAATAAATTAAATGCTTAACCCACTCATGCATTGTTATATAATATTTCAAAAATCATATCCTTGAGTAAGATATTTCACCCACACTCGACGGTCTGGTGACATCTGCTGTTCTGCCTGAAATACTAATTCTAGCATCATTGTTACATCACACCTTTGTTGTGACTTTCTGGCTCTTTGAAAAGAAAAAAAAAAAAAAATGAAATTGCTTATTTTTTGCCAATGTTTGTTGAAATTAACTTTCAAATCTTATTATGTTGAGTTAATGAAAGAATTGCTTGTATATTTTACATGGTGATTGGTTATATGTTGATTGGATAAATTAAGCTATAATTCATTATGATAATGGGCTTAAGTGCTACCAAAAAATCTGATCATTGGACTTAAAAATGATTTTACTTTGGATTACATTGAATTTATGTCTGAAATACTATATCTCATGAAATGCAGTCCAAATTAATAAAGGAAAAGAAAACTGTGACAGATATGTTGTGTTCACTCAATCTCAGATCTTCTTCTTCACCAACAGGAAGCTATATCATCTATGTAGCCTATAAAATAAGCTGCATTATAAACATTAATTAATGGATCAGAAATTCAAGCACTTCCATCCCTTTCAGATATCTCACAGCACACTTCTTCAGTCCCTGAACTGTCACGGCTTCTTGTAAAAGTTAATGGTCATTCCAAGGGAATATTTAACTGCAAGATAATTTGTTGATTTCATTGCCAGATGAACAGCTTATATATGTGAGATTACATACATAAGATATTTTGGTTGAGTTTAACAGATCAGGATGTTAGTAAGTGGAACTGAAAGTTTCCTTTATGTTTTAAAGGTCCCGTTCTTTGTGATCCCATGTTTCAAACTTTAGTTAGTGTGTAATGTTGTTGTTAGAGTATAAATAAAATCTGTAAAATTTTAAAGCTCAAAGTTCAATGCCAAGCGAGATATTTTATTTAACAGAAGTCGCCTACATCGAACGGCCAGTTTGGACTACATCCCTCTACTTCCTTCTTTATTGACGTCACTAAAACAGTTTTTTGACTAACCTCCGCCCACAGGAATACACAAAAAAGGGGGCGTGGTCTTGTTGCGCTCCCACGGAGAAGAGCAAGAGTTGCGTTTGTAGAGTGTGTTTGTCGCCATGTCGTCGAAACGCTGTTATTTTCATCCCGCAGTCCAATCACCTTTGTTTGGCCTTCCCAGGGACGCTGTACTTAGAGATCAATGCTGTCGAATCACAACACAGGAACCGCTGGCACAATCAGAACTCGTTACGTATTTCTGAAGGAGGGACTTCATAGAACAAGGAAGTCATCAGCCCGTTTTTATGACAGTGGAAACAGCGATATACAGATAAGTAAATTATGTGAAAAATACTGTGTTTTTTACACGCGAAACATGAACACATGTTATATTGCACACTATAAACACAATCAAAGCTTCAAAAAACCACGAAAAACGGGACCTTTAAAAACAAGGGAAGCAGAGATGACACATCAGTTCAGGTAAGACATTCACAAATCTGAGAACCACACCACACTTGTAATCAGTCAGATGTAGGGGGCAGGTACACTCAAAATGGGGAGAAAGGGCAAAAACACAGCAAAAACCCCAGTGATAAATTAACTCTGCTCACAGTTTATTTGTGTCCACACTCACTTGAATTTACATTCAAAAAATTATTTTAGATTACCAAAGGGATTACTTTGAATTTTAATGTCATTTATTTCATTTAATAGGCTATTAACGTACGCCAGGGGTGGCCAATAGGTCGATCGCAATCTACCAGTCGATCGCAAAGACAATGCTGGTAGATCACACACAATTATAATAAATGCTTTTGTTAAATTTTAATAAAAGTAAATATAACAATGCCCTTTCTTATCCTTTTAGTCTGACTCGCATTTGAGTAATACATTTTTACCAGGCAAGATTTTTGTTTATTCAGTTGCCATGACAACTAGCCAAAGAACAGAGTGCATTTAAAAAAAAAACAATATATATATATTTTTTTTTTCTCGCTGTTTGTTGTTTATAACAGTCGGGATCATTAATATGGACGCCCCCAACTTTTGCATATACCAGCCCATGTTCAAGGCATTACACAAGCCAGTATTAACATCTGGATCTGTGCACAGCTGAATCATCAGACTAGGTAAGCAAGCAAGAAACAACAGCGAAAAATGGCAGATGGAGCAATAATAACTGATATGAACCATGATAACATGATATTTTTAGTGATATTTGTAAACTGTCTTTCTAAATGTTTCATTAGCATGTTGCTAATGTACTGTTAAATGTGACGTAAAAGTTACCATCATTTCTTACTGTATTCACGGAGATCAGAGTCATGTCATTATTTTAAATATTAAACACTTGCAGTCTGTATAATAAAATAAAAATAAATACCATACTGACATGATCTGATATGCTGCATGTCGAACACTTTGTAAAGATCCATTTTGAGGGTTATATTAGCTGTGTGAACTTTGTTTATGCAATGTATTATAGAGTTGCGAGCTCGGGGGTGGGGAGCGCAAGCATTTAAAGGGGACACGCTCAGAATCGGCGCATTTTTAATTATGCCCCAAAATAGGCAGTTAAAAAAAAATGAATTAAAAAAAAAAATCTATGGGGTATTTTGAGCTGAAACTTCACAGAAACATTCAGGGTACACCATAGACTTATATTACATCTTGTGAAAAAGGGTTCTAGGGCACCTTTAAATATCAGACCAAACTCTGATATGTCCTGACAGAGGGATGACTGGATTAAACACATCTATATGTTAACTTTTGACCTGATGTATTGCACTTATATTTATCATTTGGCCATAACATTTATCTACTTTAAAAGAAAGAAAGACTCTGACTGAAACACTACAATCATCCCTGACCGGGTCATGCAGTGGAATTTTGGTTCCAGTAGAATGACCTGTGACTGAAGAACTTGTAGCCCAGCTTCAAACCGTTAGTCAGACAATCTCACAACTATGGAAGAGACATATATTTCTCTGTACTGAACACTGTGCTCCTTCATACTTGAGATTGTCAGTTCATGATCTTCATATGTAACAGGTGCAATAGAATTTATCATGGTAATTTTATACAGATTGTGATTCAGAAACTTTCAAATTAATAAAATGTATTCATCAACTGTAGAAAATGTCTTTGAATCTTTTAATTCTGACATAAAACAAGAAGTTTTAATAATGCATAGCAGGGCTTTATTCATTGAGTGTGTATAGTCAGCAGGATTCAAATGAAAAGTAACAATACATGACTTTCAACCTCTTGTTGAAACAACTGTCAAAGCGGATAGCTTACAACATGACTGTTTTGAAAAATTACAGTAGGGATGCTAGGAGAGACAACTACACAATCACAAACAATACCGGACAACACAGACTGAAAACACAGGGCTTAAATACACAGACAAACGAGGTGGGTGATTGAACACAGCTGGTGGTGATAATGAAGGTGATCAGTAGCTATGGAAACAAACTAGTGGCGGGAAATGGTACAACACAAGTGCAAAACAAGTTCAAAACAGAGTGCACATGTAACAGATATTTATCGCACACTCCTAGCTGTGATTGCTCTTTCCTATCGTCAATAAATAAATATCATTATATTTTCATTATCGTCTATACAACATCTCTCATCAGTCAACCATTGTTATGCATATATAGTTTATCTAAATCCTAATGTTGTATGACATGCACATGAATTCTTTATTAAGTACACATAATAATCCATCAATACTTAAAATTATGTTCACACTCAGACTAAAGTTGTTAAACTCTAGCTTCAGCTGATCTCTAACTTTGTTTACTTCAGTAAACACTTGAAACATGTATTTTATGAATATCTAATTTTATTTTGCGCACATGAATTGCTTTTTGTGAATGTATATATATTTATTTTTGCGCACATGAATTGTGTTTTGTGCATGTGAATTAGGTTTCATGCATGTTAAATTTGCTAAGCATGTGTGCATCGTGTTTTTTTGTGGGAATTATTAATGAGGCTAATCTGCTTCCATATCAAAGCACTTTGTTGAGCTTAGTGCAAAACATAGTACTTCTTTATGAACGTGGTCTCGTGAATAGAGCACAGTTCAGGTCGCTTTGTGTTCCAGTGCTGTTTAAAGTGTATACAGTTTCACACCTAAGATTTTTAAAATCTCTAATTGACTTGACATCAATGACATTAAACATCTCATATGGAGGAATCAGCACCTCTTGCTCATGAGGAAACTTAGAATATTTTGTCACATTTGCACCATAACAAGTGTAGATCTCAAAACAAGATACATTTCCAAAAAACTTAGCTTTGTTAGGATTATAGGAGGAAGACGCAAATTGACCAAAACGAACTGTTGTGTTCTTTACACTCTCATTAAATTTAACTTTTGTATTACGATAAGTTAAAATACATTTATCTTGTGTTTCCTTTAGAATCTGTATTGCTTTTGTTAACAGAAAGTGAAGTGAATACCATTTGTATGTGTCGTTTGTGTAGTTTTGCTTACCGTAACGAGTGTCATTACTAAAAACACCATAGACTTTTCTGTCTGTGTACACGTAAATGGCGACTGAATGATTCCTTGTCATGTTATGTTCTGGCTTCGTAGAATTATTTTTACTATCAAAATCTTGCCAAGATTTTTTAAAATCAGATTCAGAGTTGTTGAGCTCCCTCTTCAGATATTCTGTCTCCACCAGGTGTGTCATGTCCCCTGTACAACCGTCATATTTATCATCAACAGAATTCAGTGCCATATCTAGTGGAAATATCTGTCCTTCAGAAGCAGCAGTTCTGTGATCCTGCAGCAACAGGAATCATAATGATCAATCATCAGTATTCATGTCTGTAAAATTCATACCAGAACACAAGCTCACCTGTCCTAGAGTAGCTAAAATGAGAAGAGCTTCAATGATCAGCAACATCTTGATTTAGTAAAATCCCCCAGATGATCTATATATAGTGCAGATGCTGAAAGCCAAGAAAAACAACAGGGTTTTACTATGACTCCAGTAGGAATACATACATAGCGTAATCTTTGTTCACCAACTTTTGCAAAGTACACTCACTCACTCACTCACAGTCAGACGACAAAAACTCTTCAGATTTACATGTATGCATTTGGCAGACACTTTTATCCAAAGCGACTTACATTGCATTATACTATACATTTGTATCTGAGTATGTGCAATCCCTGGGATCGAACCCATGACCTTGGCATTGCTAGTGCCATGCTCTAACCCAGAGGTCTCCAAACTTGGTCCTGGAGGGCCACTGTCCTGCAGAGTTTAGCTCCAACCAGTAGCCTCCAACACACCTGCTTGAAAGTTTCTTGTATGCCTAGTGAGACCTTGATTAGCTGGTTCAGGTGTGTTTAATTGGGGTTGGAGCTAAACTCTGCAGGACAGTTTAAATTTGTCAACATGTTGATCAGTGTTTGCTTTAGTTGGACTCTTGACACTTGACGTTTGTTAAGTTGCTTCTTTTTCAGCAATCGCAGGTGTTTTCAGAAAACATTTATGCTTTGATAAAGCAGATCAACATGTCTGTTTTATCGGTTAAATGGCTGCATTAAAATGGTTTAAACAACTGCTTTTCTGTAACTGTTAACTTAGGGAATTGAAGCATTATTGAAAAGTATTAAAAGTATTAGCTCATGTGATAAAGATTTGTAACACCATTGTTGTGTTTCAGATGCTGAATGTTGATGTCTGTGAGTGTATAAATAACACTGTCATTGTTAACGTTCTGTTTAAAACATGTTTTGTGTCATTTATACACAGACATCAACATTCGGCATATGAAACACAACAATAGTGACATGCTTCATGCTAGCATTCAAAACACATTATAGCTCCCAGCTTGCATTGCAACATGAAAAAATTATGCAGCCAAATTATTAAACCTCACCATTGTTGAGGTTTGTATGGTGAGTTCTGATGTCTAAGTTTGTCTCAACATCTTAACTTTCAAATAGTTTCTTACACAAATCACTACAGCATTACAAATGATCTTTATCACATCAGCTGAATTTAATACTTTTCAATAATGCTTCAGTTCTGTAAGTGAGCAATTACAGAAAAAGCAGTTGTTTAAATCACATTAACACTAGAACTGCCACTGGGTAAATTTTACCCGTAGCTGTTTTTCAAATGTACATAACAGGTCAAATTTACTGGCTATATAAATGCCTATATTTTTGCACTGTCATTTTCGCATCCCCTTATGTTTAAACACTGTACATTGCTAGGCAACACATTTCATTCACTGAATTAGCGGTTATTGGTTCATAAATAAAGTCACAATGAGTAAAATGGATACCAAAGAGGTAGAAGCCCTAAATGCCATGAGTGATGAGAGTCTGATGTTGGTAAGATATGGGTCAGCTCAGCATCTGACAGCGATCCAGAGCCTCCAAGAAAAATTAGACTGAGTCTGTTCTTCAGGACAGGATTGCTAATAATTACAGAGAGTCAGCATCAATATACTTTGGATATAAATAATTAAGGTGAAGCTGCGCGCTTGAATTTGTCATTGCATAATACTGCATAATATGCAGTGTGGTGAATTGTTCATTATTGTCTATAGGCTATTTTAGTCATTTAAATGACATGGGTTATCTTAATATATGATTAATTATAATATTACACCACCCAAATATGTATTTATGTCCTTGTAATTCTCGTTGTCAGTGCAGACCTGTTTAGCTTGACCGTTATGAAAAGTGATTAGTGTAGCCTGCAAAAAAAAAAAAAAAAAACTCTTGAACATAATAATCATTCCATGACTCTAGACACTTCTTAGTGAAGACAGTGACATAATACAGTGAAATAATATGCCATTTAAAAACAGGTGTAATGTGAAATTTACCCACATGGCGGTTTTAGGTGTACAGCGATCCCTGGCGATTCTAGTGTTAAATTTGACCATTAAAACAGAAATGTTGATCTACTTTATCATGCAGAAATGTTTCTGAAAACATCTGCAATTGCTGAAAAAGAAGCAACTTAACAAACGTCAACTGTCAAGAGTCCAACTAAAACAAACACTGATCACCATAGTGGTGACTTCAAACTAAACATTTTCAACCAAACATGTTTCAGGAACATCATACCTTTTAAAACACGTTCCTCTAATGTCCAGAAAACACACTTGTTTTACGTTCCCAGAACCAACACTGAATATTTAGAGGACGTTCAAAAAAATATTAGCTGGGGACTCACCCTGTTACACACTCCTCTAAATAAAATAAAGAAAAATCTGACAAACCTGAAGTGAATCTGGATTCCAAACAGCAATTGAAAGTTCTGTGCTGAATATCACATAAGATGTGCGTCCGATGACAGATGAAAGAACGCTGTGTTCTTTTGCTATATGGTACACTGTGCAGTGGTCTTAAACACTTGCGACTCAAGATATCAGCCAATCAGAGGGTATCTGTAGGCAGCTGGTTTCCAGTAAATCACGTGACATTTAGGAGACTGCAGCATTCTCAATCTCTATGTCTGCACTTTCAAATGATGGAAACTCTGTTGCACACAAGGGCTACATCCGAAAACTGGAAAATGCTGCCTTCGGGGGACACATTTCAAGGTAGTAAGGCATCAAGGCATGTCCGAAACCAATAATAGCTACACTTCCTGTCTCATGAAATGCCTTCATCAGATCAATTTTTGAAGGCAGCATAGATGTATCCTTCGCTGCCTTTGATATCCCACAATTCCATGCGTTCCATTCGTGACAGTTGAGATATAAATATAAAGATGGTGTCTGAAAGTTGCATTTGCTGGTCAGCTTGTGTTTAAATGACTTTAAAGACTTTATGGTGGTCTCACACTTAATTCTTCACTATATTTCTTATAGGAAACTTCTGCCTGAGTGCCTGCGTGAATGATTCAGCATAGACTGTTGGCTGTAGATCAGTAACTGTCCGCAGTCAATAAGAGGAGAGCTTTAGTGAGGGCGGGGCTGCAACAATGTATCATCTGCTCAAATTAATGAAAACGTCACACAGCATGTGGATTTACTGGCAGAATACTGCATTCAGTACAACACAAACCCATAATTAGCAGGACATAATCAGTATTAAACCTTGTGAAAAACTGTAGCACACTAGTACTGGCTACAGTATGAAATAATGCCAAATGCAAACACCATGATTAAGGGTTTTCCATTTATTTTAGTTGCTAACGTTTCACAAAGTCTTTGCATAATGCAATAATCATCCTCCATAATGGGTCACACAGCACCAACTTTATAGACTGTTGTATTTTAACCTCACTTTAATCCATAATTTTTGTAACCCAATATTACAAGAATAGATATAGGCTATAATGTCTAATGTCAAATGGATAAACAGACAGACAGAAAGATAAATGCGTCAATATTTTTTTATTATTTTAACTTTCTTTTTTTTTTAATCTTCAATGATATTTTGATATTTCCAATAATTCTGCTACATGTATGGCTTTCAGATCTTACGCTTCAATAATCTCTTTCTTTCGTGTTTTAGCAGCTTGTACACATTAGAACACTTCAAAAAATTGAACTTTTTTAACAAAAAACATATTTATTATTAGACATATTATAATAATACATTAACAGCTGGATAAGTGATCGTTTCTTGAAGGGACAGTTCACCTAAAAAAAAAGATCAATCTGTCATCACTATCACCATTGTGTCGTTCCAAACCTGAATGACTTTCTTTGAAAATTAAACTTATGAAGAATATGTTCTAGCTGCTCGTTTTTCACAGTGAACATCTTAAATCTCGTCCTTTTCCTCAAACAATCATATGACTTCTGGAGACTTTGAATGTGTACAGTTTAAATACATTTCTGTTGTTATATAAAGTACTCAGCATAAATGAGTACAGCCAAACAAATACAAAAGATACATGACATACAAAAGATATAATATAGTCATTAATATCTGTAAAATAAGTAAATTAGCCAATTTTGTTAAGACAAGGCCATTTTATTTATATAGCATATTTTATACACAATGGCAATTCAAAGTGCTTTACATAAAGAGAAAACAAATACAAATAATAAAAAAATGGAATGCATAAGAAATTAAAATAACAGTAAAACAGAGAATACCCCTATCTGGATGAAAGAGTCAGTCAGAATATGTAGCCACAAGAGCTAACAACTTACGGATCTAAACAGATCTTCCTCACGTGGAGGGATAACTGTAAAAATATTTGTCAGGTAGCTGTGCATTTAAACAGTACCCTTATTGTTCAAGAGTTTGACTGTTTTGCTATTACTGGTGACCTTAAGATCCACATAGATAATGCAGAAATCAATATGGCAAAAGAAATCATAACAGTTTTGAATACTTTTGATCTGACTCAGCATGTACACACACAATCGTGGACACACTCTAGATTTAATTATTAGTAAGGGTCTAAACATTTCATCCATTGTCATTAAGGATGTAGCGCTATCTGATCATTTCTGTATTTTCTTTGATATATTGATCTGTCCTACTGTTGAAGTTAGATCTATCTCGGTCAAAAGCGATGCTTAAATGAGAATACTAGTGCACTGTTTATGAAGGCTATATCTTTAACACCAAGCATATCTGCAGACTCTGTTGATTTTCTTCTTGATTCTTTTAACTCAAAAGTACAGAATGTTATTGATAACATTGCTCCTGTGAAAGTCAGGAAGAAGAGTGGCAGACAAAAAGCACCGTGGAGAAACTCAACAGCAGTGCAAAATATGAAAAGACAATGCAGAAAAGCTGAGCGCATGTGGCGAAAGACAAAACTTGAAATCCATTATAACATCTATAAAGATATTCTTCATGCTTTCAATGTGGAACTAGGCAGAGCTAGACAGACCTTCTTCTCAAATATTATAAACAGAAACATAAAACACCCGCACTCTTTTTGCTACTGTAGAGAGACTAACAACCCCCCAAGTCAGATTCCCAGTGAAATGCTCTCAGACAGCAAATGCTGTGAGTTTGCTTCCTTCTTCTCTGAGAAAATTAATAATATCAGAAATGCCATCAGCACATCCTTGAGCTGCACTGGGGTAAAACAGATTAGATCACAACCTCAGAAAGTAGCTATTATGTCTGTTTTCGAAGCAATTGATGGTAAAATTTTGGAAGAAACAGTACAGCACCTTAAAACATCAACCTGCGCCTTGACACACTTCCCACATCTTTTTTCAAAAGCATGTTTAACTGTTTAGAAGCAGATCTCCTAGAAGTGGTAAATGCCTCACTTCTCTCTGGGACTTTTCCAAATCCCTGAAAACTGCAGTTGTTAAGCCCATCCTGAAAAAGAGACCAATCTCAAATCTTCCTTTCATAGGCAAGATCATTGAAAAAATTCTTAAGCTTGAATGGATGCTTTCACAACTTTCAATCTGGTTTCCGACCGCATCACAGCAAAGAGACAGCAGATAATAAAGATAATAATTTAAAGATAATAAATGATATTCGCCTTAACACAGATTCAGGTAAATTATCAGTGCTGGTTCTACTCGACCTCAGTGCTGCGTTTGACACTGTTGATCACAACATTCTTCTTGACAGGCTCAAAAACTGGGTTGGGCTTTCTGGATGGTCCTTAAATGGTTCAGGTCATACTTAGAAGGGAGAGGTTATTATGTGAGTATCAGTGACCATAAGTCAGAGTGGACATCCATGACATGTCCATATCATTGTGACATGTCATGGATGGGACATTGTGTATGAACTGTGCTATACAAATAAAATTGTCTTGCCTTGCCTTGCCTTGCCTTGCCTAGATGTCTTTAACTGAGGTCAGAGAAAATTATGTGCACAATGATTTAGCAAGGAGAAATGACCATGTGAATGATATACATGATGAACATGCAGGAGAGGACAATAATTTGGATATACAGAAGCAAGGATTGTTTGTGAACCCTATGAATAATAAAATATCCAGCACCTTTCACTTACTTTCTCCACCCTACACTGTGAATGATAACTTACTCAGTGTGAAAAATACAATTAGTTATAGTGTTAGTTTAGTCAGATTGTGTTAGTCTTCAATTGTAAGTTAAATTAATATCAGACCACATTTTTAAAAAATATTTTGATAAGAAATCCTACTTTTTTCCAAGTCTAGGGGTATGATTCTCACTTCGGTGCGAGAGGTCCTGGGTTCAAATCCCGGACGAGCCCCCAGTTTATGTTACCAATCCAGGACCAATCCTGAAAGAGAAAAGGACAGCAGGAACACAGCAAAGCCAAATTGTACTTTGCATCATAGCCGTGACAGTGCACAAACATATTCCTGCAACTGTATTTATTTTATCGGGCGCTTTAAAAGCTACTTCTGACAGGTAAACAAGAATTTCATGAAGTTTCAATAAAAAGACTAAATTTAACACATTTTTCAACATTCATTATCAGTTCTCATGTCTACAGCCATTATTATACTCTCTTAATCTGTTTACTCTCTCTATATTTGTGATTATTAAAAGTTCAGTAGTAAATGTGACAAAATAATAAATATAATCTCTACATGATTTAACTGGTCAGTTGACACAGTTTCACTGTTGAAGGTCTATCAAATCCAAACATGGCATAGAGCGGCTGAGTGAATGTGGTCTGGACTCTGTGGATGAGGCTCATTGTGTCTGAGACGCTGTAGAAGGATAAAATCCCTGCGCTGTGATCCACATACACTCCTATTCTACTGGAGACATTGACTACAGGAAGGACAGTCTCAATGTTATTGTGCCAGAATGAGCAATTGTCTGGAGAGCAGTACAAACTCCAGGACTGATCATTACGTCCAACTGCACACTCAGGACCATTTCCCTTCCTGCTGATGCTCTTATACGTTACTGCTATATCCACTCCTAATCTCCCATCTCCACTCCACTCCACCTCCCAGTAACAGCGTCCAGTCACACTCTCCACACACAGTGCCTCACCCCAATCATCAAATCTGTCTGGATGATCAGGATAATGCAGATCTGTGTCAGCGAAAGTGATCACTGTGTTTCCCTCAGACAGATGGAGGAAATTATGCACTGAGTTCAGATCCAGAGTCAACAGATGGAAATCTAATGGAGAAAAACACATAATAAATCAAGACCTTCTATCATCAATTAACACTTTATCTATTTATCTATCATCGTTTTAGAATTTATAAAGTTTAATTTTTTTAATCTTGTCTCAATTAATTATAGCCTATGAAGTACAGCTTGTTAGAGCACCCGACTCCCATGCTGGCAGACCCTGGTTCGAGTCCCGCCTAGTGCGGGTGGTTCGACCTGGAGAGGTTACGGTCGTGCCATGATCTGGATGGGAGTGAGGTTTAGGGGGGTAATGGACAAAGGTTGGTAAGAGCTGTGCATGTAAGCCTCAATCCCCTGATCACAAGAGGCACTCTAGTGAATGACGCTACAGACTGCGGTCTTTAGCTTCCTTGAGCACTCGACTCCCATGCCGGCAAACCCAGGTTCGAGTCCCACTTAGTGTGGGCGGTTCGACCAGAAGGGATTACACAGCCAATGCATTTTAGACAAGAAAAAAAGTGAAGTAAAAAAACAAAATGGTCTTGAATAAAATGCCATTCATTTAATGTGAAAACAGTCAAACTCTGCCACTAGACTTAATTTTATACTTGTGTGTGTTTTCTCAATGCAACTCAGCTTTATTTATACACCACCATTAAAACAACAATTGTTGACCAAGGTGCTGTACACTATATCAAAAACCATCAACATTTAGCACCATGTACAACATAAATTACAACACAGAACAGACCAGACACAGCACAAATCAGCTTCAATTAATTATTACAATTATCAGCTACAGAAAAAGATAAGTTTTGCTTTAAACTCATGCAGTGTATAGATACAGTGGGTACGGAAAGTATTCAGACCCCCTTAAATTTTTCACTCTTTGTTATATTGCAGCCATTTGCTAAAATCATTTAAGTTCATTTTTTTCCCTCATTAATGTACTCACAGCACCCCATATTGACAGAAAAACACAGAATTGTCGACATTTTTGCAGATTTATTAAAAAAAGAAAAACTGAAATATCACATGGTCCAAAGTATTCAGACCCTTTGCTCAGTATTTAGTAGAAGCACCCTTTTGATCTAATACAGCCATGAGTCTTTTTGGGAAAGATGCAACAAGTTTTTCACACCTGGATTTGAGGATCCTCTGCCATTCCTCCTTGCAGATCCTCTCCAGTTCTGTCAGGTTGGATGGTAAATGCTGATGGACAGCCATTTTAGGTCCTCCAGAGATGCTCAATTGGGTTTACGTCAGGGTTCTGGCAGGGCCATTCAAGAACAGTCACGGAGTTGTTGTGAAGCCACTCCTTTGTTATTTTGTGTGTGCTTAGGGTCATTGTCTTGTTGGAAGGTAAACCTTCGGCCTAGTCTGAGGTCCTGAGCACTCTGGAGAAGGTTTTCGTCCAGGATATCCCAGTACATGCCCGCATTCATCTTTCCCTCGATTGCAACCAGTCGTCTTGTCCCTGCAGCTGAAAAACACCCCCACAGCATGATGCTGCCACCACAATGAGTCACTGTTGGGACTGTATTGGACAGGTGATGAGCAGTGCCTGGTTTTCTCCACACATACCGCTTAGAATTAAGGCCAAAAAGTTCTATCTTGGTCTCATCAGACCAGAGAATCTTATTTCTCACCATCTTGGAGTCCTTCAGGTGTTTTTTAGCAAACTCCATGTGGGCTTTCATGTGTCTTGCACTGAGGAGAGGCTTCCGTCGGGCCACTCTGCCATAAAGCCCCGACTGGTGGAGGTCTGCAGTGATGGTTGACTTTCTACAACTTTCTACCATCTCCCGACTGGATCTCTGGAGCTCAGCCACAGTGAACTTTGGGTTCTTCTTTATCTCTCTCACCAAGACTCTTCTTCCCCGATAGCTCAGTTTGGCCGGACGGCCAGCTCTAAGAAGGGTTCTGGTCATCCCAAATGTCTTCCATTGAAGGATTATGGAGGCCACTGTGCTCTTAGGAACCTAAAGTGCAGCAGACATTTTTTTTGTAACCTTGGCCAGATCTGTGCCTTGCCACAATTCTGTCTCTGAGGTCTTCAGGCAGTTCCTTTGACCTCATGATTCTCATTTGCTCTGACATGCACTGTGAGCTGTAAGGTCTTATATAGACAGGTGTGTGGCTTCCTAATCAAGTCCAATCAGTATAATCAAACACAGCTGGACTCAAATGAAGGTGTAGAACCATCTCAAGGATGATCAGAAGAAATGGACAGCACCTGAGTTAAATATATGAGTGCCACAGCAAAGGGTTTGAATACTTAGGACCATGTGATATTTCAGTTTTTCTTTTTTAATAAATCTGCAAAATGTCAACAATTCTGTGTTTCTGTCAATATGGGGTGCTGTGTGTATAATGAGGAAAAAAAAAAAGCAAAAGCTCGATCTCCTCTCAATTTCAGTCTAGCCCAAGGAACATTAAGTCTCTGGTTGAACAACCTAAGGGACCTTAAAGGATTGTGTACAGATAGTAAATCAGAAATATACAGGATTCATCCACAGAAACAAGACTTTAAAAATCAATTCTGTAATGAATTGGGAGCCAATGCAGAGATATCAGAACTGGAGTAATGTGCTCTGTTTATGCACCCAGTATGGAGCCTAGCATCAGCATTTTGTACCATTTGCAGACAGATTAGAGATGCTTGGTTAATACCCATATAAAGGGAATTACAATAGTCAAGCCATGTTGAGATGAAGGCTTGGATCACCCATTCAAAGTCCTTAAAATATAGAAATTGTATTACTTTTTAACTAGGATTCTGAGATGACAAATTCTGGTTTTTACTACAGAACGAATCTGTTTGTCAAATTTGAGAGCACTATCAAAAAAACGCCAAATTCTTCACTAGTACATTCACACTCAAAGACAGATGGCCAAAGGTTAAGCAAGGGAGATTATATAGATGATTCTGAATATTAAAAACTATAATCTCAGTCTTGCCTTCATTGAGGTGAATTTAGCGACATCCAGGCCTTTACATCTGCTAAACAGCCAGTGTGTATCCAAACCCATGGCAGATACGTTTGGGGATCATCAGATAACAGTGAAAGGAGATGCTGTGTTTAAAAAAAATTTACAGAGAGTTGAATCAGACCAAGAATAGAACCTTGAGGAACACCACACATAAGTAAAGCGCATCCGAAGTAAATTCAATACTAACAGAGAACCTTCTTTTGAAATAGGATTGAAACAATTTCAGGGCATTTCCCCAAATGCCCACCCAGTGCTTCAAATGAGAGATGAGAACACAGTGGTTAATCATGTCAAACTCTGCCCTCAAATCTAACAGCACTAGTACAGCAGACTTGCCAGAGTTGAGAGTCAGTAAAATATAATTTAAAACTTTAACCAGTGCTGTTTCTGTGGAATGTTTTTTTTTTTCTTAAAACCTGATTGCAACACTTCAAGAATCCTGTTTTTATTCAGAAAGCTCTGTAGTTGGTGAAACATGCCTACAATTTGTCAGAACTGTTGGATCTAAATTTGGGTTTTTGAGAAGTGGATGGACAAAGGCAAGCTTTATGCCATCTGGTACCATTGCGGTTTCAAGGCAGCCGTTCATAATCTTTTGAACAGTAGGTCCAATTACCTCAAAATAAATAAATAAATAAACAAACTAACAAACAGTGGGGAAGAACGTCAGGGGTTTCAGAAAGTTTAAGCTGGCCTACAATTTCTTGTAAACCAGGAAGAGTTTTCATAGTAACTCACATTGTAGAAACTCCTCTCTGGTCTGATATTCAGGAGCACCAATGACATGGATGGATTTCACTATGGACACCAAAACACTGCAGTTTAATTCTCACCAAGAAATTAAGTTACTATAACTATAAACTATAACTATAAACTATAACCATGTATACTACATTTAATGAATGGTGCTGAATTCATTTCTGAGAATAAATATGTATTTACCTGTTATACATATGTTTTCAATAGTCACTCTGGAGAACTGCTGCAGTTTTTCTCTTAGTTTAGAAATGGATTTCAGTACATTGTCAAAAGACAGATGTGAATCATCACTAAATCCATCTGTAGATGTAGCAGATGACAAACTCTACAGACACAAAGACAAAAACACAAACTCACTGTAATTCCAGAAGCTTGTTAAAGTCCTCAGTGTTTGAGAAGATCTGTGTTACCTGGAGGAAATTAACATGATCCTGTGTTTGTGAAAGCTGCTTCATCTCAGCATCTCTCCTCCTCAGATCATCGATCTCCTGCTCCAGTTGCTCCAGACGTTCTTCAGCTCGACTCACTGCAGCTCGTTCCTGATCTCTGATCAGCTTCTTCACCTCAGTGCGACGTCTCTTAATGGAACGGATGAGCTCAGTGAAGATCCTCTCACTGTCCTCCACTGCGGTCTGTGCAGAGCGCTGTTACACACATCACAATCACACAGTGGCTTCAGTGGGACTAGAAGAGCTCAGCACTGGAGGAAAGTCCAAACTGAGACTCAAACTTCTTCTCCAGACTCACCTTATGAGACGCCACAGCCTCTCTCAGCTGCTGAAGATCTTTCTCTCTCTGCTGGATTCTCTGCTGGATGTTTCTCTGTTTCTCCTCAAAATGTCTCTGCAGAAAACAGAAATAATAATCTGAGAAATCTGAGTGAACACATTTACATTTACATTGTTTTTCCTGACTGAAAGAAAATCACATAATTATTTTTTTTTAAACTACATTAACTGTCACTCGTGAGATCCAATATGAAGCAGTACCTGTTTATCTTTCTGTTTTCTTCCAGTGCAGGAGTCACATTGAACATCTCCAGATCCAGTGTGAAGATGACAACGACAAGCAGGAACAGGAGGAGAAACAGGAGAAGACTGGAGTCTCATCATCTTGAGTTGTTCCACCAGTTCAGCAAACACCACATTCTTACTTAAAACTGGTCTTGTTGTGAAGGTTTTTCTGCACTGAGGGCAGCTGTAGATTCCCTTCCAATCCTCCTGATCACAGCAACCTGAGATACATTCCTTACAGTAAGTGTGTCCACAGGGAATCGTCACTGGATCCTTCAGGAGATCCAGACACACTGGACAGCAGAACTGGTCCTCAGCCCATAAGATACTGGCTTCTGCCATTTCACTGCATATGAACACAGAGAGATGATACACACTGCAGTTCGACAGTCAAAAATCTTCTAACTGAAGGGGTTATGTACCCGATTACATACCTAAGAAACAGGTTTTTCTGTAGGGAGGGACTTTCTGTAGGGTTACTGCAAGGCATTCAGTATTTTAAAGATACCTGCTGCAGTATATTTGCATAATATAGATGTGTTCCTGGTTTCCATTTGTAATTGATGAAAGGTGACTAAATGAATGAAAGTTTGTTAGCTGAATTGTTAAAATTCCCCAAAATATCATGAATACCTCACAGGATGCACTCAACTTCTGGGGCCATAGTAAATCACAATAGTATTACCATTTCTATAAGAATTAAACTTTTCCAACACCAACAAGCACTATTTGAAAGAAGGGGGAAAAATCATCTCTCCTACAGTTAAATGAACCAAATTAAGTTCTACTAGTAGCAAAAGAACTGCAATTTCTGAAGGGGTTCAAAAATGTGGTTAGATGAGATTTGAAAAATCGCAGCACAAGGACGTAGCACAAGGAAATAAGTTTGCGCTGACATGAAGTTACTAAAAATGTTGACATACCTGTTGACACACCTGTCTTAGTTTCTTCTGTGTTCTGAGATCATTGACAAACTGAATGAAAGTAAAATGTGACTTAAAGGGGTCATATAATTCCACTTTTACAAGATATAAAATAAGTCTCTGATGTCTCCATGCAGAGTGTATGTGTAGTTTCAGCTCAAAATACCTCACAGATAATTTTTTATAGCATGTTAAAGGGATAGTTCTCCCAAAAATGAAATTTGATGTTTATCTGCTTATCTTTAACTCCAACCGCTGCCATCTGTCAGTCATATAATGCATGTCATTGGAAACTCCATCTACAGTATAAGAGTAAAAAAAACATGCACAGACAAATCCAAATTAAACCCTGCGGCTCGTGACGACACATTGATGTCCTAAGACTCGAAACAATCGATTTGTGCAAAAAAACGAACAGTATTTATATAATTTTTACCTCTAAAAAGGGTCAAAAAACATGTTCTGATGACGGAAGTGATCTCTCTTCAATGAGTGCGAGAGATCACTTCCGTTGTCAGAGCGCGATCAGACCTCACCAACCGGATGTGCAGAGCAGTTGGATATAGTGATGTTTTAGAGGTAAAAAAAATGATATAAATACTGTTCGGTTTCTCGCATAAACCGATCGTTTCGTGTCTTAGGACATCAATGTGTCGTCAAAAGCCGAAGAACCTGAATGGAGCCTGAACATTTTGTAAAATTCAGGGGGATAACCGTCTGCACCTGGTGCTTTATTTGCTTTCAGTTTTGATATTGCATCACAAACAAACATGAAACAAAGCTTTATTCAAACTTATTGTTCTAACAATCACATATTTACAGTCCTGCTGCCATTTCAACACAGCTGTGCCAGTTCCGCAGCTTTATTTTGATGAAGCAGCTGACCACCGAGAACACCTTCACTGGTCTTTGCCATCCATCATGTCCCTCATTGCTGCTCTTCTCAACAGGAACATCATTGATCCAGAGGATGAGGAAGACCTCATGACCCCTGAACCCCACAACCTTGAACCAAGTGTAGGAGAAGGTGCATGGGACAATCTGGCTGCCGCTGTGTCTGCTGCAAACATTCATCACTTTTGTGGTGTAGTGGGCAAAACCACTGAGCTGGTCAGCAGAAGGTTGCTGGTTCGATCTCTGCAGCGTCTCCACCAGTGTGTCCTTGATCAAGACACTTTCCTCCATGTTACTCCAGCAGGATCGTTCCTGTAATAAGAGCACTGTAAGTCACTTTGGATACCAGCATCTGCCAAAAGCTGTAAATAAATGTAAATGTGATTTTTTTAAATCCTTTTTTGTTAGTGTCTCAGGCACAAACACTCAATAAAGCTGCTTATTTCTTAAAGTTCACTTTTTCAAGGTAATACTACACTGTAAAAAAAATCCCAGTAAAATTTACGGTAAAAAAAACGGCAGCTGTGGTTGCCAGAACTTTACCGTAAAAAATACAGTAGCAACGTAAAAAAAAAAAAATCTGTTAAGTTTACGGTAAAATAACGTATTTCATTAACTGATATAATGTTAATTTACCAACCTAATGAAGTACTAATATCTGTTTTGTACCTTTATAATAAACTGACAGTCACCAAACACAGTGGTGATGAAAGTCACATGATGAATCAAAGTTCATCACAAGCAGGTTTTCCACAAGCTGAGAAGGACAACACTAACATAGAAGGTGCACACAGTGTCATTCACACACACACTAAACACCATCATGGTAACATGCATGAAATTTTAAAAATGCAATAAACATTAATTTAACAACATTAGATGTAACATAAAACCTTAATGTACATAACTGATTAGAAAAAAATGAGAAAAACTAAGAAGAAACAGAGTTATTTCAACGAAAATATATCAAATGTGAAGTGTCATGCAGGGAATTGTGGGAATGTCAATTTACGGTTTTTCACTGTAAATTTTACAATGAATTGTTATTTTTCACTTCCAAAAACTGTGAATTTAACGGTATTTTACCGTAAAATTACATTACAGTTATTCACCATATATAGTACGGAAACTTTCTGTAAACCAATTAATAGTTTTTCAAGGCAGCATTTTTACAGTCTTTTACTGTTAAAATCACTTTTTAAGTCATTTTTTACAGTGTATAATATAAATGCATACATACATTTCATGCAGTTTCTATTTGGAGGCATTAGGCATGTGACGTTATAAAATTTCATTATCATGTTGCGATTAATTGCTGAAGCTTTTATCACGGTATACGGTATTATAACGACATTGAAATAAGTTGCAAAAAAAGTATTGTCATAGTATAACAGGTTTAAGAACTCTTTTTGTAATAAAAAAACTCTGAATGTTTTAATACAAAAATACAATACACCAAAAATATGTAAAGCAACATTTTCAAAAGTGCAAAAGAATTAGGCTATAAAGAACAACAGGTAACACTTTACAATAAGATCTCATTATTTAATGCATTAAATAAGATTGAGCAATAGCTACATTTGTTACAGAAAGCATTATTTTTTGTAAATATTATTTAAGAAATACAACTGATCATTGTTAGTTTTATCTCAGGTCCATTAAATAAGGTATTTTGATTTTAGTAATGTTATTAAACAGTAACTAAGAATAATTAATGCTTTATAAGTATTTCTCATTGTCAGTTTGGTGATAATGAATTAACATGAAGTTTTACTGAACAATAACAAATAATCAGAACATTTCTAATTATTAGGGCATGTTGTAGTCCAATTTAAAATATAAAAATGTTTAAGTTTTAAAATAAATAGCCTATTAAGTATTTAAGTATTAAGTATTTGGTGCTGTGATGAACAACATTGAGATTACAAAAAAATGAATGGCTGTTTGAAGCATTTTAAATACAGTATTAGCCCACCTGCTTTTGTTAATGGGGTTTCCGGGGTAACCGCTGCATTTTGCTGTTCCATCAGTGCCTTCTGCTGTCAGAGAGTGAACGTGCACTTTCATTCAGTGCGTCTCTTTCACTCGTTCCGCCATGTGCTTCTCATGCACGTTGTACTTATTTACAGCTGAGCGTGAGTTCTCTTGACAAAGAATACAGCGGTGTTGTGCATTTTATACGGTTGATGGGGAAAGTATTCTTAAATGCGTTATAAAAATTTTAATAATTGGTAATAAAGTAGTTATTATTTATGGTATTTTGAAGTGCCCAAAATAACAAGATACTGATATATCACATTACTGAATATTTGCACAAGTCTGAGGCATAAAGGGTTAGTTCACCCAAACATATAAATTCAGTCACTATTTACTCACCTTCATGCTGTTCTATCCCTGCTGGTTTCTTTTTCACATAAATACTGCCGTCCCCTTGCCTTGCTCCACCACAAAAGCTCTGCAGCAAGAATCAAAAAAAGTGCTGTAATAACTCAATTTGAAATTACAATAATTAAAATAAACTACAAATTAAGATTTAAATAGATTTTTGTATTTATTTCTGTAGTATACTCACTCAAAGCCTTTGATGGCATCATTCCTTCATCAGTCTCTCTCCACTGGATAAACACACATGTGATCAACTGTACCTGTAACATCCAGACAGGATTCAAGTTTCCTTTGAAATTTATGCTTAAATCTACATTTACATGTTGAGGTAGTTGATGATGATGTTTTAACTCACTTTTTTATCAAACACAAATGTTCCTTAATTTATCTTAATTAATTTAGTTCCTTAATTTAATTTATAATAACTTAATTTAACAGTACTAATGGACAAATAAAATATATAACTTTTAGTTTATTTACATTTAAGTTTATTTACATTAATAATACATCACTAATCATTCAGAAATGTCCTGTTGCATTCTACATGTCTCATGTCCGACTTCGGTTTGAACATAAAAAGCTGAACAATTTCTGACATTTTCAGTAAGTCTGCATTAAGTAATCGGCACTGCAAACACTATGGCTGTGTCCGAAACCACCTTCTCTACTATACAGTAGGGAAAAAGCAGTAGGCGAACAAATAAGTATGTCAGAATCCTTAGTATTCAAAAGAGAGTAGTTAGTGACCCTCAGGGATAGAGCAAAATATTTACCAATGATCTTCTGTACAACTTTATGTATCTCTCAATACATATCTGAAACAGGTAAATATTAATTTATTCTCAGAAATGAACTCTCCCCTGAGTCAGCTGAAATCCCCAAATTACCCACCAAGCCACTTAAGACCACTTCAGCACTGGTGGGTTAAAAGACATAGATGCGTTGTGCTACAGATCTGTCTCTCACTAAGAAGATGGACAAATCTGTAGAATTCTGTTCGGGTTTCGCCCGCCCAGGTTCAACGTGGTCCTCTCTTTGTTAGTAGAGCCAGAGCAGTCTCTGGTTTTGGGACAAGAAGTTCTGACGCTCTTGTGAAAAAGGGGCTATAGAACAGGTTCCCCCTCCCAGAAAGCTGTCAGAGTTTAACAGCCATTAATTCATTGTTCCAAAAATGGATGGAGGGTTGCATCCTATTTTAGATCTGCACTGTCTAAATCGCTCAGTTCAAAAGCTAAAGTTCAAGATGCTTACACTCAAACAGATTCTATCACAAATCAGTTCTGAGGACTGGTTTGTAACGATCAATCTCAAGGATGCATACTTCCATGTATCCATCCATCCACAACACAGGAAATTCCTGATCATGAGTGGTCAGCTAAGTGTCTGTAGCAGGGCCATCTTCTTTCCTGGCAGATAAATTGGCTGGAAATGATGGCTGTTTCGAGCTCTCAGGCACTTCCTCCCAGACCTGAGGGGCCAACACGTGCTTGTCTGCATGGACAACACATCGGTGGACTCCTACATTAACCATCAGGGGGGTCTGAGGTTGTGTTGCCTGTGCAAGCTGGTCCATCAGATCCTCCTGTGGGCTCTCTCAAGGGAAACTGCTCTCACTGAGGGCAATTTATATCCCAGGGCGTCAAAATCAGGGAGCAGACATCCTGTGTTACCGAGACAGGTGCTGAGACCCAGGGAATGGAGACTCCACCCAGAGTTGGTGGAGCTCCTGTGGGAAAAATTCGGTCATGCGTAAATAGACCTATGTTGCATCTATAGAAACAACACACTATCCTTTATGGTTCTTCCTCACTCATCCAGCTCCTCTGGGACTGGATGCTATGGTACAGATGTGGACAAGGCTACATCTGTACACATTTCCCCCGATCACTCTACTCCCACACTGTAAAAAAAAATCCCGTTGTTTCTACGGAAAAATACCGGCAGCTGTGGTTACCAGAACAATACTGTAAAAATGACATCAAACCGTAAACATACTTACGGAGTTACATGTGAATTTTACATTTTAAATCTGTTAAATTTACGGTAAAATAACGTATTTCATTAACTGATATAATGTTAATTTACCAACCTAATGAAGTACTAATATCTGTTTTGTACCTTTATAATACACTGACAGTCACCAAACACAGTGGTGATGAGAGTCACATGATGAATCAAAGTTCATCACAAGCAGCTTTTCCACAAGCTGAGAAGCACAATACTAATATATAGAAGGAGCACACAGTGTCATTCACACACACACTAAACACCATCATGGTAACATGCATGAAATTTTAAAAATGCAATAAACATTAATTTAACAACATTAGATGTAACATAAAACCCTAATGTACATAACTGATTAGAAAAAAATGAGAAAAACTAAGAAGAAACAGAGTTATTTCAACGAAAATATATCAAATGTGAAGTGTCACGCAGGGAATTGTGGGAATGTCAATATACGGTTTTTCACTGTAAATTTTACAATGAATTGTTATTTTTCACTTCCAAAAACTGTGAATTTAACGGTATTTTACCGTAAAATTACATTAAATGTACCGTTAGATCTATTACAGTTATTCACCGTATATAGTATGGAAACTTTCTGTAAACCAATCAACAGTTTTTCACCGCAGCATTTTTACAGTCTTTTACTGTTAAAATCACGGTCATTTTTTACAGTGCAGGAATTCTGGAGAGGGTTCCCCACGATGCGGTTTATTTCCTGCTAGTAGTGCCATTCTGGCCAGCAAGAGTATGGTTTTCGGACCTAGTGTCCCTCATCTACGGCTCTCCGAGATCTCCTGTCCCAGGCAGGAAGCACAATATTTCACCCTCATCCAGAGTTATGGAAGCTGTGGGCCTGGCCCCTGAGGGGGCTCGGTTCATAGATTCCAGTCTCTCAACTGAGTTTGTGGAGACCATACTCAAATCCAGAGCTCCCTCTACAAAGAAAATTGTTTGCTACCAAGTGGAGGCTGTTCTCTTCTTGGTGCAGAGAACTTCATCTGGACCCAGTTCTTTGCCCTGTGGGTTCAGTGCTAAAATTTCTGCAATAACGTTTCTCTGCAGGGTTATCTCTTTCCACCTTAAAGGTGTACATAGCGGCATAGCATCACCCAGAAGAGGGTTCCCCACATCTAAGCAAAGAACGAGCAAGTGGTTAGTTGAGGCTATCTCACTTCCTTATGAGTCAACCAGACAGCCCTCATCTTTAGCTGTCTGTATTCTACCAGGAGTATGGCTGCTTCTAAAGCTTTAAAATTCTGAGGTTTCCCTTCATGAGATTTGTAATGCGGCTGGCTGGTCCTCACAGCACACCTTTGTCAGGTTTTATAACCTGGACTTGGGCTCCACTCAGGGGTCTGTGGTACTTTCATCCTGACTTCATTACAGACAGGCATTTGGTACTATGGTGCCATGGGTATGAAGTTCCCACAGGGTCTCGACGCAGCTCGAGTTCCCATGAAAGGGAACGTCTCAGGTTACATATGTAACCCTGGTTTCGTGAATAGGGAATGAGATGCTGCATCGACATGCCATACTTCCTGCATGCTAGCATTCTTTGTTCTGGGTATGCTTTATAGTTTCCTGGTCCTGGATTTCACCCGCCTATGACATTCTATCATGCCACTGGACTGATTACAAATGAGCTTCACAATGCATTCACGCAGAGGCATTCACACTGTGTCTCGACGTAGCATCTTGTTCCCCATTCACGGAACCAGGGTTTTATATGTAACCTGAGACATTTTTTACCCATATCAAAACAGTAATCATATGCATTGGTAAATTCTACATATTGTGCCTTTAATAAAAAATAGTAAGGGCATAATAATAGAAAACTGAAAACTGTGCAAAACTATAAGATTAGACCTTACTGAATTTTCAGAATCATTACTCCAGTCTTCAGAGTCACATGATCCTTCAGAAATCATTAAATTATGATGATTTGATACTCAAGAAACATTTCTGATTATTATCAATGTTGAAAACAGTTATGTGCATTTTTTTTTTTTTTTTTTTTTTTTTTTCAGGATTATTTGATGAATAGAAAGTTCAAAAGAACAACATTTATCTGAAATACATCGCTTTTGTAACATTATCACTCAAAAGTTTGGGGTCAATAAGATTTTTTTTTTTTTAAATGAAAGAAATTAATACTTTTATTGAGCAAGGATGCATTAAATTGATCAAAAGTGACAGTATAGACATTTACAATGTTTCAAAACATATATTGATGCTTAAAAATAACAACCCTGCTAATCCTTAATGCAGTTTAAAATCTTGAAGGGTACATTTCTATTAACAAAGATAGCTACCCTCCTACTATTAATGAAAGAAAAAAGAAATTGACCAATGCACTTATGTTTAAGGCTAAAGTGCTCCCTGTCATTTACTGTAAGTGTTTCTCCTGCAACAGGACCAAATCAATACACACTTTGCTTTTCCAGTCAAAAAAACAGTCAAAAAGTTTACTGTGCAAACCCTTTACGGAAAACGTACCTTTATCTGGTGTCCATGACCTTTAAAAACATCTCTAACATAATCCACATGGTTATTTATTGACCAGATGGTCTTTATATTGGTGTTTTGCATGGATATTTCACACCGCTGATGAGTTTGCTGCCAAAATGACAAGAACAGTCATTTTCCTTTACTTCTTTTTGGCCTTCTGTCCTCTCTCTGATGGCAGTCCCCTCAACTGTCCTTCTCCATTTCTGAATCAGAGTGCACACCTGGGATCAGGGAAACTTTGTGCAACATTGCAACTGCAGACCAAGTTGCCCTGCCTCAATGTAAATCTGTCAGTGAGTGAAAATGTGCCACTGAATCCTGAAAAATGGCATCTGGAGAGTTTGTCACTGAAGGTGAGGTTTTAAGCATGTTTACAACCCTTCCTGTCAGGACATAGAGTACATTATAATTATTTTTTATATGTAGGTGAAATATGGATGGTAAGTGTGGATGTCATATATAATATTAAAAATTATATATCAACCTAAGAGAATGAGCTATGCTCATCAAGAATCTATCTACGCTATCGTGTTGCACACTTGCATTATGCACTGTAAAACCCAATAAGTTCAGAATACTCAAAATATTTGAGGAAACTTATTACCTCAAAACATTTAAGTAAACTAACTCATTTTTTTTTAAAGTTGGTAGAACTTAAAATTTGTGTGACAAGTGTGGCGGGGCTGAGAGCCATGGAAGCGGATCAAGGCCAGTGTGGTGCACAGGTGTCTCTCACTAACAATCCCGTCACCAGCATCCCTTTCCCAACTCATCATAATGTTAATTACATACAGTTAATTTACATAAACATCACATTCAGATCTTGGTTAAATGTTACATAGCAAATAACACATGCTATTATAACTATCAGAGAGACTGTCATTACATACTTGCATATATGTAATCAAACAACATATGTGGTCTTAGATGTTTTGCAGCTCATCCTCAACCTAACCACAGGCTCTACTCTTCACCACAGTGGTAACCCTACAAAACTAACATAACAGAACCCCCCTGAATCCCAACATAACACAACACTAAACATTAACTTATATCTCCATATGTTAATCTTGTGCAAAAACACACAAAATAGCACTTAATTTCAACAGTTATTTATATGGTCTGACGCAAAGCATGCTGGGAATTAGAAATCTGCTGCAGCTCAACTCAATCATATTAAGTTCAGCTTACTACAATGAAATTTTGAGTTCATGCAACTTTTTCCTATTTTTCCTAACTTTATCCTAAGTACAATGAACTGTCATTATTATTTGAGTGAAACAAACTCATTTAATTTAATTAATTTCACTGTTCGGTTTTACAGTGTGGGATTTTAAATCCAAAGTAGAGTTCTCAGGTGAAATCTACATATTACTTCTTCCTCTTCTTCTTTTTCCTAAATCAATGCCATTGGTCACCCAGCATGTCTGTCAGTGGGTTTTCCAAATATTTAACAAATAAAAAGTATTTAAAAAAAAAAAAGAGCTTGAGACTAAACCCTGTAACTCCGATGATCACCTCACACAGTTTGCAGACAGACTCTGCTCTCACTTCACTTCATTTGAGCTTAATTTTGTTCAAATATTATTTAAATTATTTAAAGGTGCCATAGAATTGAAAATTGAATTTACCTCGGCATAGTTTAATAGCAAGAGTTCAGTACATGGAAATGACATACAGTGAGTCTCAAACTCCATTGTTTCCTCCTTCTTATATAAATCTCATTTGTTTAAAAGACCTCTGAAGAACAGGCGAATCTCAACATAACACTGACTGTTACGTAACATCGGGATCATTAATATGTACGCCCCCAATATTTGCATATGCCAGCCCATGTTCAAGGCATTAGACAAGGGCAGGACGTCTGGAGCTGCACAGAAGAATCAACAGACTTTATACAGGTAAACAAGCACGGATAATAGCAAAAAATGGCAGATGGAGCAATAATAACTGACATGATCCATGATATCATGATATTTTTAGTGATATTTGTAAATTGTTTTTCTAAATGTCAGGGAGCGCAAGGATTTAAAGGAGCAGCAGCCTGAATCGGCGCATATTTAATGATGCCCCAAAATAGGCAGTTAAAAAAATTAATTAAAAATCTATGGGGTATTTTGAGCTGAAACTTCACAGACACATTCAGGAGACACCTTAGACTTATATTACATCTTGTGAAAAAACATTCTAGGGCACCTTTAATTACTTTATTCTCACATGTAATGCTTTAATGGTTAAATATTGTCATAAAAAACTTCTGAGATTGTAAAGTGTATAATGTATTTCACTCATGCAGGACGTGTCAACATTAAATTTAGTTGACTGCGAAATTAACCCTTGTGCGTCCTTAGGGACAATTTTTTTATCACATTGGTTGTGTTCTAATTTGTTACTATGGTTACTGATTTGGTTTAGTTATCACATTCAGCTGTGTTGTCATTAATTACCTTGTTAGCCCTGTAGGTTCCTGTGTTTCCCTTGGTTTTTGTTCGGTCTCATTAATGTTTGGTTGTTTACTTGCCTCCCTTTGTTGGATTTACCTGCAGATATTAGGCTTGTTTGAGATGTGTCGGCACTGCACATACTGATCGGTGTATGACGTTAAAATACTGTGAGAGCAACTGGAGAGTACACAACTCCTTACGCTTTTAAAATCGCTCTTGCGGTACTATGATGTCATACGTCGATCATTATGTGCAGCGCTGATTCATCTCGAACAAGCCTATTATTAAAGACTCTTAAAGGATTAGTCCACTTTTAAATAAACTTTTCCTGATAATTTACTCACCCCCATGTCATCCAAGATGTTCATGTCTTTCTTTCTTCAGTCAAAAGAAATTAAGGTTTTTGATGAAAACATTCCAGGATTATTCTCCTTATAGTGGACTTCAGTGGAGCCCAAAACGGTTGAAGGTCAAAATTACAGTTTCAGTGCAGCTTCAAAGGACTTTAAACGATACCAGATGAGGAATGAGGGTCTATCTAGAGAAACGATCAGTCATTTTCTAAAAAATACAACTGTATATGCTTTATAAACAAAATATAGCCTAAACCTAAAAAACCTAAAAAGCCTAAATATAAAGCATAAACAGTTGTATTTTTTTTTTTTTTCCGAAAATGAATGATCGTTTCTCTAGATAAGACCCTCATTCCTCGTCTGGTATCATTTAAAGCTCTTTGAAGCTGCACTGAAACTGTAATTTTGACCTTCAACCGTTTGGAGGCCACTGAAGTCCACTATAAGGAGAAAATCCTGGAATGTTTTCATCAAAAACCTTTTTTTTTTTTTTTTTTGAAGAAAGAAAGACATGAACATCTTGGATGGCATGGGGTGAGTAAATTATCAGGAAAAGTTTATCTAAAAGTGGACTAATCCTTTAAAGACTTAAAGGATTTTGTATCTCTTCTTAGTCGTTCATCGTCCTGCAGCCCTACATGACAGTTAATAGAATTTCATTCTGTTTGTGAGGCTCCAAAATGTACATTTTTACCATACCACATGGCGCAAATACTTGCTTTTTGTGGAGCTTTGCTGTTATATAATTGGAAAATTTTAGTACTGCACACAAACAAAATCTTTCTGAAAGCATTTTTGTTGGAGATATGAACCAAATGAACCTCAACTTTTTTTTTTTTTTTTTTTTTTTTTTTTTTTGTGATATATGGCCTTGATTTTATAGCAATTTCTGAACATTTTTACAGCAGTGTTTTTTTTTTAGCAAAACCCTGCCAAAGAGACATTTTGAGTAAAAATGTGTAAATTCCATTTTATTAATGATTTTAGAAATTTTTAGAAATATCTTCCCTCAAAAGCCATTTAGAGGCTGTTTGGACACTGTAATGGTGTTTTCAATAGACAAATTATACAACTGATCAATGGTGGTGTACTTTTTCAAGTACTTTTGGCATATATCTTTACATCATTTGGTCACAATGATATCATGAGTTGTAACATTAAATCTTTCCTTTCTTTTTAGGTGGAACAAACCTGCAGCTTCATGGTGTTTCAACAAGACAAAGAAAGGCAACATTTTCCTGGAGGATTCTTTTCAAACATTACTATGAATTCCATCAATACACAGTCAGAAATGTTGTGTGTTTGCACAAAGTTGCACATCAGACACAGACGTGCTTCATTTCAAGATTTTGATATGAAGCATTAATTGGACAATCCCCAACCTCCGTCTGATAACAACTATTGGCAGAAAGTGTGGGATTCTGAAATTAATTATAGAAAGAATCATGTAAAGAACCCCAAAAATTTTAAACCGCCAAAGACACAATCCTTCATGAAAAGAGAATATTTCAGTGAAAACTAAGCTGAACCCAGATTTCAAATTAAAGCTTCTAATAACAGGATTTTATACAGAAGCGAATTCCAAACGGACATTTATGATGTCAAATTAATAAATGGTGTACTAAATGTTGAAAAAAGATATGATTATGTTGTAGTTGCTCTTGACAACAATGGTAAGCCAGTTCATTATGAACCAGTCACAGATTATATTCGTGAACAGTTTCCAAAAAACACTGTGTCTGAAAATGTGGAAACTAGAGAAATTCTTTCAACAGAAAAACAAATTGATGCATCTAAAGTATCCATAGGAGAAGTCATGACTGAGATAATAGATGTGGCAGCCATCACTGCGATCAAAGGAGTGGTAGATGTCAGTCCGATTGCAGAAAAGGCATCCATCACTGAAGACTGGCAGACATAGCCTCAATTGGAGGAAAGGGACTGGCAGACATTGCTGCGATCGGAGAAGATGCAGCAATGACAGCTATTCGAAAATTGTCAGCCACTGTCAGTGGAGGTGGCGCAGCTCCGAACGGAGGTGGTGTGACTGCGAACGTAGGTGGAGAAACTGTGAGCAAAGGTGACGTGACTTCGGTTGGAGGTGGAGTGACTGCGGGTGAAGTGATTGAATTGATTGCGGGTGGAGTGACTGCGGGTGGAGGTGGAGTGACTGCAGGTGCGGGTGGACTGACTGTGGGTGCAGCGGGAGTGATTGGGGCTCTGGTGACTGCGGGTGTACATGGAAAGAATGTGGGTGGAGGTGGAGGGACTGCGGGTGGAGGTGGAGTGAATCCGGGTGGAGCAACCCTGACATTGGCTACAAAAGAGGCAGCCATGACAACAGCCGTGACTACAGCCGTGACTACAGCCACAGAAGAGGCAACCGTGACTACAGCTGCGACTACAGCCATGACTACAGCCACAGTGACTTGCACTACAGCACAAGACAACCGTGACTAGCACTCTACAGCTGCGACTACAGCCACTATGACACAGCTACGCCATGACTACAACAGCTGACTACAGCTGCGACTACAGATGACTGACTACAGCCACCACCGTGACTAAAGCCACAGAAGAGGCTACCGTGACTACAGCCACAGAAGAGGCAACCGTGACTACAGCTGCGACTACAGACGTGACTACAGCCACAGAAGAGGCCACCGTGACTACAGCCACAGAAGAGGCAACCGTGACTACAGCTGCGACTACAGCCATGACTACAGCCACAGAAGAGCCGTGACTACAGCTGCGACCAGCCCAGACTACAGCCAGACAAGAGGCAACCGTGACTACAGCCACTACTACATACAGCCACTACAGCCACAGAAGAGGCAACCGTGACTACAGCTGACTACAGCCATGACTACAGCCACAGAAGAGGCAACCGTGACTACAGCTGCGACTACAGCCACAGACAGAAGAGGCAACCTGACTACAGATACAGACTGACTACGCCACAGAAGAGGACTACAGCCACCGTGACTACAACTACCCACAGAAGAGGCAACCGTGACTACACTGCACTACAGACTGACTACAGCCACGCATACAGTGACTACAGCCACAGAAGAGGCAACCGTGACTACAGCTGCGACTACAGACGTGACTACAGCCACAGAAGAGGCAACCGTGACTACAGCCACAGAAGAGGCAACCGTGACTACAGCTGCCTACAGCGACTACGCCACAGAAGAGGCCACAAGCTGCGACACAGCCATGACTACAGCCAGAGAAGAGGCAACCGTGACTACAGCCACAGAAGAGGCAACCGTGACTACAGCTGAGACTACAGCCATGACTACAGCCACAGAAGAGGCAACCGTGACTACAGCGACTACAGCCATGACTACAGCCACAGAAGAGGCAACCGTGACTACAGCTGCGACTACAGCCATGACTACAGCCACAGAAGAGGCAACCGTGACTACAGCTGCGACTACAGACATGACTACAGCCACAGAAGAGGCAACCGTGACTACAGCTGCGACTACAGCCATGACTACAGCCACAGAAGAGGCAACCGTGACTACAGCTGCGACTACAGCCATGACTACAGCCACAGAAGAGGCAACCGTGACTACAGCCATGACTACAGCCTGACTACACCCACAGAAGAGGCAACCGTGACTACAGCTGCGACTACAGCGCCACAGGGCAACCGTGACTACAGCCACAGAAGAGGCAACCGTGACTACAGCTGAGACTACAGCCATGACTACAGCCACAGAAGAGGCAACTACAGCTGCGACTACAGCCATGACACAGCCATGACTAACAGCCACAGAAGAGGCAACCGTGACTACAGCTGAGACTACAGCCATGACTACAGCCACAGAAGAGGCAACCGTGACTACAGCTGCGACTACAGCCATGACTACAGCCACAGAAGAGGCAACCGTGACTACAGCTGAGACTACAGCCATGACTACAGCACGAAGAGGCAACCGTGACTATAGCCACAGAAGAGGCAACCGTGACTACAGCTGTGACTACAGACGTGACTACAGCCACAGAAGAGGCAACCATGACTACAGCCACAGAAGAGGCAACCGTGACTACAGCCATGACTACAGCCACAGAAGAGGCAACCCGTGACTACAGCTGCGACACAGACAGCCATAACCGTGACAGCTACTACAGACGTGACTACGCCACAGAAGAGGCAACCGTGACTACAGCTGCGACTACAGACTGACGACATGGCAACCGTGACTACAGCCACAGAAGAGGCAACCGTGACTACAGCTGCGACTACAGCCATGACTACAGCCACAGAAGAGGCAGCCGTGACTACAGACTACAGACTACAGCCAGTACAGCCAGACAACCGTGACTACAGCCCTACAGCCATGACTACAGCCACAGAAGAGGCAAAACCGTGACTACAGCTGACTACTGACTACGGCAACCGGACTACACTGCTACAGCTCACAGAAGAGGCAACCGTACAGCTGAGACTACAGCCATGACTACAGCCCGAGAAGAGGCACCGTGACTACAGCCAGAGAGGCAACCGTGACTACAGCTGAGACTACAGCCATGACTACAGCCACAGAAGAGGCAACCGTGACTACAGCCACAGAATAGGCAACGTGACTACCGCTGTGATAAACGGACACAGCCCAGAAAGCAACCAGACTACAGCTGAGACTACAGCGTGACTACAGCCCAGAAAGAGGCATCCGTGCCTACAGCTGCGACTACAGCATGACTACAGCCACAGAAGAGCCGCTACAACTACAGCCATGACAGCCACAGAAGAGGCAACCGGACTTGGAATACTAGCTGTATGCTACAGCCACAGAAGAGGCAGCCGTGACTACAGCTGCGACTACAGCCATGACTACAGCCAGAGAAGAGGCAACCGTGACTACAGCCACAGAAGAGGCAACCGTGACTACAGCTGGACTACAGCCATGACTACAGCCAGAAGAGGCAAACAGTGACTACAGCCGACCACCAACTACAGCCACAGAAGAGGCAACCGTGACTACAGCTGAGACTACAGCTGACTACAGCCACAGAAGAGGAACCGTGACTACAGCTAGACTACAGCCATGACTACAGCCAGAGAGAGGCAACCGTGACTTACAGCTGAGGCTGACTACAGCCACAGAAGAGGCAACCGTGACTACAGCTGCGACTACAGACACTACGCCACGAAACCATGACTACAGCTCTACAGCTGTGACTACAGCCACAGTCAGCCGTGACACAGCGACTACAGGAGGCAGCCGTGACTACAGCTGCGACTACAGCCATGACTACAGCCACAGAAGAGGCAGCCGTGACTACAGCTGCGACTACAGACGTGACTACAGCCACAGAAGAGGCAGCCGTGACTACAGCTGCGACTACAGACGTGACTACAGCCACAGAAGAGGCAGCCATGACTACAGCTGCGACTACAGACGTGACTACAGCCACAGAAGCACTACCATACAGACTGACTAGCCACAGAAGAGGCAACCATGACTACAGCTGAGACTACAGCCGTGACTACAGCCACAGAAGAGGCAGACGTCACTGGGATCAGTCACAACTGCCCCTTCACAGAATTTTTTTCATTTTTTGACATCGAACGTTGCATTGACCTACACAAGATTTCAGCTTTTTAAAAACCATTTATAGCATAATAAATTAAAAAAAAGGGGGAAAAAAATTGAGGACTGTACTTTAATACCTGCTGTATAAACCTCAATATATCCCAGTATAGAAAAAAAAGTTTATGAACAATTTTCAAGATAATTAACAGTAACTAACAATTTGGTCAGCCTTATAAGAGGTATTTCTCTAGCAGTGCTCATAATAAATGCATTTAAATCATGTAGCCATAAAACTACGCATCTAAAATTTAAAAATAACTTTGTAGAATAAAATTAACCTAAAATATTTTTTTCTTCTGCATTTTTAATGTTCCTATTAAACTCTTTTTACAATTGTATTCAATTGTTACAGTTGAACAGCAGTGATTATTAGTTTTGGAATACAAAATACAATACATGAGTATAAAAAAATATACATTGCTACAATGTTCTCCATGGGATAAACTAACACTATGTCTTTTGAGAATGTGCCCAATTCTATGTTTCTAGAATGTTAGCTATGGAAGTAAAAGAATGGCATGTTTTTTTAAAACAAAAAGCATCTTGAATTGCACTGCTTGGAGAAAAAAATGCATTGCATTAACCGTGCTTGTATTTAATGCATAGTGTTATCATATACCTTATGTCACCTTTTTATTGATTTATGACTTTTGTGAATGATTTATTAGCCCTCATAACTCTCAGACTGACAGGTTGTCAGATGTCAGGCCACACCAACAGATGACAGGTAATATATGGCACGTGGTGTCACATTGTGACATGGCTACATGACTTCCCATGCTGTTGTCTGGATGTGTTAAAAAAGACAAAAACTGCATAGTGAGGGAGAAATGAAAAAAAAAAAAAAAAACATGGGATCATTTTTGGCAACATAAAAAAATGGTTTGAATAAGTAGGACTGATTAACAACTGTTTAATTTAATTGATTTTGTTATGATTGTACTCCACTGATGGGACTAGTGGCTGAATGTGTTATTGCAAAGATGATTATTGAATGCTGTGGTGATGTACTTTGAAGTTTTGACTGTTGAACAATAAAAAAAGTTGAATTATAAAAATAAAAAGACAAAACAGTTCAAGTTGTTGAGAAATTTGACTTTTGATAGTGCTCACACCTCTCACCCAGCCACAGTGTTTTTTTTATTATTATTGTTAATTCCTTTCCTGTCTGCTGGCTCCTTCCAGTCTGATGGCACATAAGGTGTCTGTGATCATGCTTCCTTTGATTGAGGGGTCTTAAAAGACACACAGGCAAGTCTTATGTTGTGTACGATTAGTAGTACCCAATAGTTTTATATTGTTCTATATAGGTTTATAAAGTATCAGAAATATTCATCAAGCCAAATAGTCCTCATTACCCATACACCCCAGAATAGGTGTTTGGGAGATTTTCTTTGTAGAAATCAAGCGCAGCGTTAGTTCAGTCAGGCCGCGTAGGCATAGTGCTGCGACCAGTGGATGTGATCAGCTGTCAAATCACTCCAATCACTACCATTCTCCTATTAGACACTGGACATATATACGTGGCATTGCTGCTCGGTAAGTATGCTCAAACTGCTCGCAACTCTCACCCCCTCCCCATTATAAGCATGAGCACATTACTGTGCACCTTCTGGTTGTCGTCTTCTTTTGTTTGAGATTGCTTTCAAGTCCCGGCTGGCATGGACCTCACTGCTGAGAGACACTCATCCTCATAACCAAGCTACAGTATAGACGTCCCACTGCCACATCTACACGATTACCATGTTCGCTTTTAAAGACATTACTAAGTGTTTTAATTGTCTATGCATTTCCAAGCTGATGGTTCCGGGGGGTTAATGTTAAAAGCTCTTATATGTTGAATTAATTTTGGAGCAAGAACCCCAATAAGGAACCATACCGCCAAAGATAATTGTGTTCAATAAACTCAAGTAACTTGCCAAAGTGGTCCTGTCTGAACTGTGTTTCCAACACATTGATTGACTCACACATAAATACATCTTATACTGATTCAGTGTACATACTCACATTTATATGTATAGTGCTTTTCACAATATGCATCATTTCAAAGTAGCTTTACAGAAAATGCATGTCAACATTACAATTAGGAGTGACCTGTTATCAGAGGCGATGATGTGCAAGTTATGTAATTTCAGAATTGTATTTACACAAATCACATGTCAGACACAGATGGGAACAACAACAGGTAGTTTATTTAAACAGAGGCACAAACACAGGAATAGCATTGGCGGGTTAGTAGCAGTTATGAGTAGTGATGGGACATTTGAACCGAGGCTTCGGAGCTTGTGTCGAGCATAAATGGGCGTGCCAGATGAAGCGTCGATTCGAGGCTTGTGTTGGGAATGTAGAAATCACGTGACCGATGACAAACGAGGCCTCGGTTTGTGTGGAATACGTCACGGTTCGGTTTGAGTGTCGCTTCCAGATAAAGGGGGTTCGAAACACACGCCACCTTGTGGGTGTTTCAGGAGTAGTAGAACCAGAAGTAGTAGTAGAGTGTTGGAGAGTCAGTTAAAGAGTTGTGTCATTGTTGTTATTGTATTGTTAGAGCTATATTATTACATTATATTAGGTTATATTAGGTTTGTATGGTATAATTTATGAATAATTAATTATGTGTGTGTGTGTGTGTGTGTGTGTGTGTGTGTGTGTGTGTGTGTCTGAGCCAGTTGTCTCTGCACAAGTAAAGTCAGACAGAGAAGATACATATTTTATTTTACACCCAGGCAATGCACAAATGTGTGTTCAGGTCATAGGCTCAGGATTAATTTTGTCTGCTGTTTCTTTGCACAGTAGCTAGGTGTCACTAGTGAGCAATGCTGAATGAAGCTTCGGGTAATGAACCTTTTGGTAAAGCAAGGGTTGCGAAGCCTCAGTGCTTCATGAGGCTTCATTTGCCCATCACTAGTTATGAGCACATTGATAAAGTCACTTAGCTGAGGAGTTAAAGGATTAGTCCACTTTTAAATAAACTTTTCCTGATAATTTACTCACCCCCATGTCATCCAAGATGTCCATGTCTTTCTTTCTTCTTCAGTCAAAAGAAATTAAAGTTTTTGATGAAAACATTCCAGGAGTTTTTTCCATATAGTAGACTTGAATGGGCACCAAACAGTTGAAGGTCAAAATTAGTTTCACTGCAGCTTCAAATTGTTCTACACGATCCCAGATGAGAAATAAGGGTCTTATCTAGTGAAACCATCGCTCATTTTCTAAAAAAAAATGGAAAATTATATAAGTTTTAACCATAAATGCTCATCTTGAACTAGCTCTCTTCTTCTTCTTTATTAGAATTTCGGCAGTGTACACTGCTAAGTGTATTACTGCCCTCCACAGGTCAAAGTTTGAACTAATTGTCATATACTAGCATATTGCATATAAAAATTAGTTCAAACTTTGACCTGTGGAGGGCAGTAATACACTTAGCAGTGTCTACACTGCCGAAATTCTAATAAAGAAGAAGAAGAGAGCTAGTTCAAGATGAGCATTTATGGTTAAAACTTATATAATTTCAATTTTTTCAGAAATGAGCGATGGTTTCACTAGATAAGACCCTTATTTCTCGTCTGGGATCGTGTAAACAATTTGAAGCTGCACTGAAACTAATTTTGACCTTCAACTGTTTGGTGCCCATTCAAGTCTACTATATGGAAAAAAATCCTGGAATGTTTTCATCAAAAACTTTAATTTCTTTTCGACTGAAGAAAGAAAGACATGGACATCTTGTATGACATGGGGGTGAGTAAATTTTCAGGAAAAGTTTATTTAAAAGTGAACTAATCCTTTAACACAGTTCTCTTTTTGCAGGTGTGGATTGGATGAAGGAGCACAGGACACAGATGAAGGAGTGGAAACACAGGAACATCAGGTAAGGAGTTCAGGTAAGTGAAAACAAGACCAGACACAGAAGTGCAGGGAGTGAGAGTCTATATAGTGCAGGTGCAGATGATCAGTGTTCCAGTGATTGTGAACAAGTGGGCAGAGCGTGGAGATCCGGTGACAATGTGTTGTTGTTAGTCATTGGAACTGACTCCGTGACAACTAGTTGTACCAGAAAGACTCGGGAAGGTAAGATAACATGACAACAATATTTATTAACAATCAGCAAGCAAAATATTGTAAGAAAGTTCTTTGGCGTAGGCCCCGTCCATAGCTCACATCCTAGAGGGTTGCGGACTCTGCATTTCCTGCCTGAAGATGAAGGCAGGGGCGTAGCCGACCCCCTGGGAGGTATGGACAGGGACCATCCTGGTGGTGGTGGGGGGGAGGATGGAGGTGAAGGTTGGCGTCAGCATCTGCAGACTCAAACATGTGTCAGCAATCTTTTATACTCCAAGTGTAAGATAATGATTGGTTAGATCTAAACTAATAGGTGACGTAACATTGAGTCTTCCTGGCAGAACTTACGCTAGAGCTTACATTTGTCCACTGTATGAAGAATTTTGGGGTATACTTTGTCACAGTTTACTTTATTTTGCTATCCTCACTTACATAAATGAACTACAGTGTTAAATGAACTATTCGGTTGTTAAGTCTGACGTCACGGTAGCACTTCTGAGTCCAAACGCTCTAAGAAAACAACAAACCGTGCTAATACTTCATGGTTCATGGGTTCACTGACTCATTCTCGCTCTGTCTGCGTGTGAGTTTGTGTTTGTGTTTGGGTGCTGTCAGTGTCAGTTAGTCATTAGCGTGACTAATTGCGCTGATCAGTAACAGGTGCATCTCGTTATCTGTCCTATATGTAGTCGTGTGTTTGCTATGTTTCTTTGTCAGATCGTTCTTGTGCTCACATTGTGGTCTCGTTGTCTCCAGCAGTTTCTTCTTTTGTCTCCTGTTTCCTGTGAGTTAGTTTTCTGTTCAAGTGTAGATTCTCACCCAGCCGTGTTTCTCTGGACTACCATCTGCCTGTTGGATCCCAGCCTGCTGCAGTCTTGTTTCCACCAAAGCCTGATGTGTTGCATGTGTCTGACCATCTTGCCCTGTTTGTGGATCAATAAACTGTTTACACTCATATCTGACACTACTGGATCCAGTGTTTTTGTTCCTGACATAATATACACACACAATGCTACCAAAAATATTATAATCATAACCTTTATCTCCATACCAAAATCCCAGATGGCCTATTATATCCTATATATATACAGTACAGTCCAAAAGTTTGGAACCACTAAGATTTTTAATGTTTTTAAAAGAAGTTTCGTCTGCTCACCAAGGCTACATTTATTTAATTAAAAATACAGTAAAAAACAGTAATATGTGAAATTTATACATTTAAAAACTGTTTTCTATTTGAATATATTTCACAAAATAATTTATTCCTGTGATGGCAAAGCTGAATTTTCAGCATCGTTACTCCAGTCTCAGTGTCACATGATCCTTCAGAAATCATTCTAATATGCTGATTTGCTGCTCAAGAAACATTTAATGTGTACAATTGTACAAAATATTTGTGTACAATATTTTTTTTCAGGATTATTTGATGAATAGAAAGTTCAAAAGAACAGTGTTTATCTGAAATCTAATCTTTTGTAACATTATAAATGTCTTTACTGCACTTTTGATTGATTTAATGCATCCTTGCTGAATAAAAGTATTCATTTCTTTAATTTCTTGTCAAAAAATAAAAATAAAATTCTTACTGACCCCAAACTTTGAACGGTAGTGTAATGCTACAGAAGCTTTGTATTTCAGATAAATGCTGTTCTTTTGAACTTTCTATTCATCAAGGAATCCTGAAAAAAAAGTACACAACTGTTTTCAACATTGAAAATATCATAACTGTTTATTGAGCAGCAAATCAGCATATTAGAATGATTTCTGAAGGATCATGTGACACTGAAGACTGGAGTAACGATGCTGAAAATTCAGCTTTGCATCACAGGAATAATTTACTTTGTCAAATATATTTAAATAGTACACAGTTATTTTAAATTGTAATAATATTTCACAATATTACAGTTTTTACTTATTTTTAATTAAATAAATAGCCTTGGTGAGCAGACGAAACTTCTTTTAAAAACATTAAAATCTAGTGGTTCCAAACTTTGAACTGTACTATATATATATATATATATATATATATATATATATATATATATATATATATATATATATATATATATGCTATTTTCCAGTCACAGAGATCTTCTCAAACACTGAACATTAACAAGCTTTGTCTTTGAGTCTGTAGAGTTCTCATCTGTTATTTGATGTAGTGAAATCAGTCTCTCAACTTTTGCACTTTATGTGATTGCGTCATGATCGTACTGACTTGCGTACATTCAGCTCAGAAACAACATCTGCTTAAATCGTATTGCCAAGACAAGATGATAAAGCACATTATGGAAAAACATCAGGTAATAAAATAAAATATTAAGTATCGGCAAGTTAAAGGAAAGCACCGGTTGTTGATTTTGTTTGAATGTGATTGTGTGAATTTAATTTCGTGTATAGGCTAAATCATGTGACTCTGCGGGAAACAGTGTCCGAGTTCACAATCTCTAGCTCTTCTCGGCGATCAGCAGCGCTTAGAAACGCCGCAAATACATTCAGATCGATCGACGGATCATCAGTCTATCATTCAACTAAAGTAAAAACAAATAACAAAACAAAACAAACAAAAACCTACACGCGCGCAGAAATCAAAGGCGCAGATCAAGGCGCTGTTTGTGGTGATTTCTCCAGATAAGTGAGTTCAGAGTCTGACTGAGTCACCTGTGATTTTAATATTCTGTTTTGCTCTTTTAGTTTATTCACGTTTTAGCGTTTTCGTGAATGTTCACAAAACTTTTTGTTATGTTTTAGTTGTTTTACCTACTTTCGTTTTTTCTGAATCGGAAAAAAAAAAAAACCGGGACTAAACAGAAAAAATGGGATGTTTGTTAGAATATTGGATGCATAGGATGAAGTATTCTGAACTAAATGTTTCATTTGACAGTAGGCTAAGTTGTACCCCAGGCTATTTTTCGTCACTAATCAAAGCACTTAGAGCTGCAGTTCCGCATATGTTTTGTTTATACTTTCACCTGGCTCCGCTGACTGCGCGCGCTCCTCCCGAAACGAACAACTTGACGCGCTCACCGTTGTACTAGGCTATTCTTTTGAACTCGGAGTAATTATCCTCTAAACATCAGAAATGCATAGTACCGGTCAGAAAGTGTGGATACTATATGTAATGTTTTTGAAATAAGTCTCAAAGGCAGCCAGCTTCATTCTATCTTCTCTAAACCTGTCAACTAACGTCTTTGGCAGCGACAAAAAGTCCATATATGTATATATATATATATATATATATATAATATATATATATATATATTATTATATATACGCATATATAATATTTATTTCTGTGATGCAAAGCTGAAATTTATCACAGACATTCCTGTCTGATCCTGCCAAGGCATACTTCTTTTTTCTTTTTTTTTTAATTATTGCAAAAATAACAACAGAACATGTTGGTACATGCAAAAAAATAAATAAACAATATTTCAAAAATTAGGAGGAAAAAAAAGAGGGCAATTAGATAAATATATTAAGGAAGAATATTAAACATGGCACAAATTCTGGATGTTTTCATTGCTTTCTTGTTAACAGAAGTTGAAATTGTATTTAAATACATCTTCAATTCTTGTTTGAAAAAGTTAAAGTGGGGTTTACTTTTCATGTATTTACACTTATGGATTTATTTCCAATAAATAAAGGAAGGTTTATACAAAAACTTGCATTAAGTAGATTCTTGTCTTTAACATAAACCCCAAAAAGAATGTGTCTATATGATAAAGAAAAGTTACAAGAAACTGCCAAGGCATACGTTTTGAGTACTTTATTCTCACTGCTGCTTCCTGATGGTTTTAGAGGACAATTACTCAGAGTCGCCCCCTGTTATCGATCTCTTCTCTTTTTTTAAAGAATTTAAAAAATAAAAAAAAAATTAAAACTACATGTTTTGAAGAACAGCCTATTGGATGCTATTATTGGATATTAGGAATTAAGCATAACTTAACATTTAAGAAACATCAGGCAACATTTTTATAATAGACCCTTAACGATTAGAACTTAAATGTGGCGTCCACGTATATGAATAAAATTGTCATAAACAGATAAATTATATTAATGTTATGCGTGAGACATTTGTCATTCAACGTTTTTGTAGTGAACATGAAAAATGTTACCAAAATGTAAATTATTTCATCTTATTGTGTTTAACAGCATTAACTAACAAATAGTTTACGAACACTTCTGTTTCTTTGTTCAAGTCTCATCTCAGGTGCCTAAATTTTTTTTTTTCATGCTAAACGTTGTTCATGAATATTAATCAAGTTGTTTGTGTTCGCCTGTATTGATTTGTGAATCAAAGCACAAGCATTTGAGTTCTATCCAAAGGTATTATTACCATTGTTGAAGCAACCAGCAGGCAGAGGCCATGTTTTTCCTTTTACTGTGAATAAACAAAATTCTGTCAGGATCACTATCGTAAAAGATGATTGACAATTAGCTTACAGTTTGGATTGGCATTGTCTCAGCCTCAAATGTCACACCCACGGACTGTTGGCTGAAAGTCTGATGCATATAGCACACTTAACTGGAAACACTTCAGGATTTTCAAAGTCATCTGGTTGTTTGAATTTTACAGGATGTTCGGGAGACATGTGTGCCGCGTTCTTTAATGGTTCCACCTGGAAACAAATGTCGTGAAGCCAAACCCCCTCATAGAAGAAGAATGCCGTCGTGTTTACAACTGTGACATTGAACTAAACACTGGATTTTCAAAAGTATGTGAATTTTGAGGCTTCATTGTTGCAGTAAACTTGCATAACGTTCTTGAATGAATAATTTATTAGATGCACGCTGGTCTTTTATTGTAGGGACATTGACTTTACATTTCCACCCCCCTAAACATGACGCAGAGCAAAACGAACTGTGATTGGTTGTGTTACATGTCAGTCAATTGTCCTCTTGGGCAGTCTTTGGCCAATGAAAGCTGCGATAGAGTCTAGACCTTCTGCCGTCAGAATCCCTAGCTATCAATATAAAAATTTTAAAGTTTCAGACCTCTCCGACTCAAAGGTTTCTATTTTTAGTGAAATTACTAAAGTTATTTTGTTTATTCAGAGTAAAAGGCAGCATTTGCCTATGCTGGTTGCTTCAACAATGTAATAATACCATCGGTTAACGCTATTTTTTAAATTGCATTATTGTTTATTGCACAAAACACAGACAACAGAGTTCACACTTTATCAAATTAGTTTATTATTGATTAACTCCAACACAAGATATTTGGTGATGCTTATTTTAAAACAACATGATGATACTGAATAAGAAAGTCATGAGCTTGGCATGCTTATTAAAAGTTATTTAGCCCCAAAAGAGGCTGATAGTAACTGCAGAATAAGGACACTGCGTTCATTGTTCTCATTTTTTTTTTTTTTTTAAAGTAAAAGAAAAAACACAAAGACAAAACCAATGACGGCATGATTCTGCAAAATGCTATGTAAACTTTATTGGGTCCTAAAAACCCTTATCGGTTCCCATTCGAGGGAACTTAGCATTGCATCAACTGACACAATGAGGATGCTTTCCCACAGAACCTGGTTTCTAAGGCATGTGTACCAACATGCCATTCACAGACAACGCAGTGTGATGACGTCACAAGGTTCACCCCAGTGTATGAAAAGGGTCAGTGAGAACATCACCAGCCTCTTTGCCTTGTTTGTGTGCTGTGTGAAGATAGCAGTGCGTTTAAAAAGGAGAAAAGGTAAGAGCAGAATAATGGCAAGCAGACAGTTTAAACAGTGTGTCCTTTCATTTTATAATGCCTGGTAATGGTCATAACCTGTGTGTTACCTGTCTTGGAGCAGAGCAAGCAGTTCAGCCCTTGAGGGTGCTGGATGCATTCATTGTGATGATTTCTAACTGAGAGAGCTCCACACCCAGCTGGCTCTCTTCACGAGTGAAGGGAGTCAAGCCACTGAGCCCAACGGCTCTAACCCCGCGTTTGTTGAGACAGCGCGCAGGCTGCTGTCATGCGGATCTCAGACAGAGCTGGAGGAATGTGAAGGATACTTCAATTGCACCAGATCTGGAGATCTGCCGTAACTGTAGCCAACGAATAGCTGGGAGAAGTCAAATTGCCACCTTCTGAATTAACAGGTGCTTGCCCCACAGGTTGAAAACCCCTGGCTAAGGCAAGCAACATCTACGGAAACATAAGTGTGCAGCTTCAGTGAGCCTTCCATTTCTCCCAGACCTGCACACTGAGGTGTCACGTTCATGGAGACATTCATATTCTGCTTGTGTGACTCCTTCAGGTTCGAGTTTCTCGAATATGAAGAGGCTAAGCTAACATAACCCTGTCAGAGGATGTCAGAGGTGGAAAGGAATTTAGCAAGTTACCTTCCCCCCGGGGACATCCTCACCAATGAAGTCAGCTGTTTTGCCCTCTAAAGCATGTCAGACAATGTTGAGTTTGGAGCTTTGCACATTATGGTAGTACTGCAAGGTTGGATCAAAGGGAGGGTTTATCCCAGAGGCAGTCTTTGAACTGCATATAGTCACAGATCTAGTTCTTTGCACCACCAGGCAGCCCGTTCCCTTGGTGGTTGTATGGATGCTATGGTGATGATGAAGTGGTATCCGTGGCTTAATTTGTTTTGGGCATTAAGAAGTGTGACAAAGCTGTCCTCCTGGATGCCCCGTCTTGCCCTCTGGACTTTTTGTCGCTGCCAAAGACGTTAGTTGACAGGTTTAGAGAAGATAGAATGAAGCTGGCTGCCTTTGAGAAATGTATCCCTTGTTGGGGTTCAGGCTCCTCTTTAATCCTAAAGGAGTGGTAAGCAGAGGCGCCGTAATAGAAGGAAGATGCACTTAGAGACCCATCTTATACACTGGGGTGCATCTTGCAATGTCATCACATTGCATCGTTCATTAATGGTACTTGTGCCTCAGACCCCAGGTTCTGCAGGGGCACGTCCCCATAGCTTTGGTCGATGCAGCGTGTTGTTTCCCTTCTCAGGGAAACATGGTTACAGTTGTGGTATCCAGACGTTCTTATCACTCGATGAGCACTAACTGCCCTCTCTATCTGCATGTCCTAGTGAAATGGCAGAAGCAAATATTTTAGGTGATCAGGACGAGTTCAACTGTTCAGTGTGTCTGGATCTCCTGAAGGATCCAGTGACTATTCCCTGTGGACACAGTTGCTGTATGAGCTGCATCACTGACTATTGGAATCAGGAGGATCAGGAGGGAATCTACAGATGTCCATTATGCAAACAGACCTTCACACCAAGACCAGTTTTAGGTAGGAATGTGGTGATTACGGAAATGGTGGAGAAACTGAAGAAGATGAGACTCCAAGCTGCTGCTCCAGCAGTTGATCACACTGGATCTGGAGATGTTCAGTGTGACTCCTGCACTGGAAGAAAACAGAAAGCAGTGAAGTCGTGTCTGGAGTGTCGAAGCTCTTACTGTCAAAATCACCTTGAACATCATGAGAATCTCTTCAGAAGTAAAAGACACAATCTGATGGACGCCACTGGACGACTGCAAGACATGATCTGCCCTCAACATGATAAAATGCTGGAAATTTACTGCCATACCGACCAGCGGTGTATCTGTATTCTTTGTCTGCTGGATGAACACAAAAATCATGACATTGTATCAACTGCAGCAGAACGGAAAGAAAAACAGGTACTGCTTAATATTGGATTCTCATTTGATTTTTCTCTCAGTGAGGGAAACAAACACATTTATTTATTCTTTTTTTTTTCTTTTCTGCAGAGACATTTTGAGGAAACACTGATAAAACTGCAGAAGATAATCCAGCAGAGACAGAAAGAGCTGAGAGAGGCTGTGGCGTCTCATAAGGTGAGTTTGGAGAAGAAGAGAAGTTTGAGTTTCAGTTTGGACTTGGACTTTCCTCCAGTGCTGGAGCTCTTCTAGTCTCACTGTGTTGTTGTCATGTGTGTCTTATAACAGGGCTCTGCACAGACCGCAGTGGAGGACAGTGAGAAGATCTTCACTGAGCTCATCCGCTCCATTGAGAGACGTCGCTCTGAGGTGAAGCAGCTGATCAGAGATCAGGAACGAGCTGCATTGAGTCCAGCTGAAGAACGACTGGAGCGACTGGAGCAGGAGATCAATGATCTGAGGAGGAGAGACGCTGAGATGAAGCAGCTTTCACATACACAGGATCATGTTCATTTCCTCCAGGTAACAGATTTTCTCAAACACTGAGGACTTTAACAAGCTTCTGGAATTACAGGGAGTTTGTGTTTTTGTCTTTGTGTCTGTAGAGTTTGTCGTCTGTCTCTCTCTCTGGATCTACAGACGGCTTCACTGTCAGTTCTCATCTGTCTTTTGATGAAGTAGTGAAATCTGTCTCTCAACTCAGAGACAAACTGCTGCAGTTCTGCAGTGAGGAGACAGAAATTATATCTGGAAAGGGTAAATGCTGTTAATGATTTATTCTCAGTAAAGAGGACATCACCAATCATTAAATATAAAATGGTAGTAGTTTAATTTCTTCTTGAAATGGGAATTAAAGTGCTTGCTCTGATGCACAGATGTTCTTTGTTATTCATAGTGAAAACCATCCAGGTCATTGTCCCAAGTTGTGAATATATGACCAGGAAGGAGTTCCTACAAAGTGAGTTATGATGAAAACACACAAACATTCCACAGCAAAATCCCCGGTATCAAATTAACACAGCTCAGTGTTTATATGGGAACCACCAGCAGGGATTTAAAAAAAAAAAATGTTAGGACAGGAGACGAAGCAAGCACTTTCAAATTTAGGCATCCACACAGATATAGCCTTTGCTTGTAACAAATCAGTAAACAAAAATAAAAATAAAAAGTTAGGACAAAAACTGTAATACTGTAAATAACTGTAATACCCAGCCATTCCCAAAAATCTCATCAATTCACATTTAGTCTGAGGACTATAGGAAATTTGTCAATTGCTATAACTTTAGCACGTACAAATTTTTTTCAAAGCTGTCGCTTTGTTCATTAAACGCTGAAATGTAGCTGGAACATTTCTCAGACCAAAACTCATTACAGAGTAAGAATACAATCCAAAAAGAGGGAAATAAAAGAGGAAATATCCTGTGCACGGGGGTTGAGCAAATCAAATTTACTGAAAAAATAATTTGATCCAACTTGGTCTACACAGTCTTTAAACCTAGGCAACATGTACAAGTCAGGTCTAGTTAGGATATTCACTTGTCTATAATCTGTGCAAAAATGCTGCCTACCGTCTGGTTTTCCCACTAACAAGCAAGGCGAACCCCAATCTGAAAAAGATGATTTGCTATGTTGTTTTCAAGCATGTAATTGACTTCAATTTCTGATGTTTGTCAAATGATACACAATAAAATCGTTGACGGACAGGTTTAGCATCTCCTACATCTATATTGTGTTCAATCAAGTGTGTACGAGTAGAAGGGTTCATTCAACAGACTTCAACTCAGAATGTTGTTTGCAGGATAAATGTTTTACTAATCCTTCTAGATTAGCCAAGGTTTCAGAGTTTTTTAGAAAAGGTTGTAAAATTACATTGTCAGGAGGTTTCACATCCTGTTCCAACTCACCTGTTGGAGTTAAACTGGCCTCCTGATTGGTCCTCGTGTGCGCATTTGAAGTGGCTCACAGATAGAATCTTATAGAACCAAGTTAACAGTAACCTGTAGATAAATAGAACCTTTTTGTTTTCTAAAAAAAAAAGTCCCAAAATGTACACAACTTAAAACTTTAAACGTCAGATAATGTAAATAAGTTGTCACAAAATAGGAATATGTGAATAACTCAATTTTGACAAAAATGTCAGATAGAACCTTATAATTCCAAGGGGACAATTTGGTAATCTACTCTCCATAAATTAGATGAAATTTTGTTGCAATTTGAAAAGTGGTGTTTCATTCTTACATTTAAAAGATGTTGTCTGTTTTGTACATTTAGAGCCACTACACCAGACCTCCCCTTCTGGACTTCCACAAGAAAGCCAACCACAGATCAGAGTGGGAAGGAATGATAGTGAGTTGTTCTACTCTCTATTCTGACTGTTCTAAGTCTATAAATAAATTACTTTTCTAAATGACATTTTTGCCATTATGATGAATGATTGTCAAATGATTTTCACAGAGAAGCAGCCAATCATTTCACTCTAATCATTTATTTTCTTACAGAACTGTTATGGATTTTGTGCATTAATTGTCCTTCTTGCATCTGTGGTTTGTCCTGAATTATATCGGCACTTTTCTGACTCAACTCCACCTGTTCTAAAAGACTTTTAAAGTGGTGGATGTGTTCAATCAGGAAATGGAAAAACTTAAGACTAGCTTTCCAAATCAGCGCCCAGAGCTCTGGAAGAGGAGCCTTTTACATCTCAGAGGCCACCTAAAGATTGACGATCCCACTGAACCTGTCAGCCTGATTCTAACGTCTGGTCCCAGGGCTGAAAGGACTCTTGGTTGTCTGGCTCAGTGCTTGGCTCAAGCCTATTCCACTGCCCGTAACTCTTCAGTTCTGAACATTAACGGAGAAAGCAAAGCATGGCAAGACAGCGATCAGGTCAAGACGGACATTGATAGTGAACTGAGCAATGCCTTTGGTGGTGTAAAGTTTGCTGCAGTTATCCACCATTTTGAAAAGCTCCCTCCTGGATCCACTCTCATCTTCTATCGTTACTGTGACCATGAAAATGCAGCTTATAAAAACGTCCTCCTGACCTTTACTGTAATGCTTGATGCAGAGGTGCCATCCAGTGCCAGTCTATCAAGAGTTGAGGACATGGTATATGACCACTTAAAACAGAAGTTTGCCTCCTCTGGCAATTCAGCTAAGTTTAATCGAATGGACGTGGACAAACTAAGTGGACTGTGGAGCAGAATTTCACATGTCATCTTACCGGTGTCTGTAGAAGAGAAAATTGAACGTCTGGGCTGTGAGGACTGTGGTGAATCTTCTTGATATCGTTATATGAGACTTTTCTGCACAAGTTACTATTTTAAATATAAAACTCACGCATTGCCTTTAAATGCGGTCTCATACTTTGAATTTATATATATGTGTATATATTTGCACATGGGTGTGTGCTGCTGTATGAATGATGGGCCTCACAATTTTCTTCCTTTCACACTAAAGTGTAACATTTCAGATTATGAAATTTACAAATATAAGAGTGTTTCTAAGCTCTTCTTTCTTTTCATGTAGATGTTTGTATCTAAATTATGTCTGACATTAAATTTCCTTTTAATCATTAAATATGACTAGGAATGAAAGTGTATTATTTGGTGTATGATTGTGTTTTTCCTGCTTTAAAGCTTTGATGGAGAAAATAAACGTACCTCAGGGTACATTTACATGACAATGATCTACTAAAAACAGAAAAGTTTTTTCTTTGTACAGACGACAACATTGTCTAAACGATGCCTGTTCACACACGTATCCGCAAAAACAACTAAACACGCTATTTTCTGCTGCCAGGCCAGTAGATGGCGATGTCACTTTGTAAAGAACGACTGCGTTTTCAAGAACTTGCAATTTGAAACCCGTTTTCAAAAGTTTGCATTTTCAGGTCGCCAACACAATGTTGTCATGTAAATGAATGGCCAAAACGCATAACTATTCATGTCTCTCTCGGATGGCCACAATCTTTTCTTCAGTGTTAGGCTGTGTCCATGCTAAAAAAAAAAAAAGTTTGTGGATGGCTCATGGTCTCTTACAATGTGGATGTGGATGGCACGTTACACATACATAATCGTGTGGTTTTCTGGATGGCTGAGTGCCTCTCCCAGTCTATTCACCAAGATGCAGGGATGCAGGAGAGCAGTCAAGGCTCTTAACAAAATAACACTGCTGAAAACCTAGTCATAACTCACAGTACTCACAATGGCTGTCAATAATGGCGACACCAGAGACTGGATATGTGAGTTTTATTTAATAATCTAACTCATGCATCAGTAATGCAGTTGTTTCAAAGCATACGTTTGTTCTCTTTCTATTACTCAGTTATACTCGCCAGTACTAAAAAAAAGTACAACACAAAAATAGGATCTTTAAATTCATCCCAAAATGTCCCTCGATAAAAATCACGTTCTGGGGGGTAAAACGTTTTTTTTTTGTTTGTTTGTTTTGGTTGTTTGTTTGTTTGTTTTTTTGGCAAGGTTCCCTTGGTAAAATGTGCATTCCAAGGGCTAAATATTAAATTACTAAATGTTTTTTCGGCTCGCTTCAACCCGTGGACATGGTTAAAAATCTATGAATAAAAAAAAATATTAAATTACAGACTTTCTATTGATGGTTTTTAAAAAGGGACATTTTACTATTAGGAAAACATAAGATTTTAAAAATCTATTTCTTGTTTTACAACTCCAGTGGCATACAATTGTCCGGGACGGGGTGGTACAACATTCTTGCCTGAATAAAAAGGATAATATTAATAAAGATTTTGTGCCTGAGGTGGGAAAATATGTTTTTGGAGGATTAACATATCTTTCAAGTTGTAGGTTTATTTGAAGCTGCTGTCCGCAACTTTTTTGTGTGTGTGTTCAAAATTTACAAAAATTATATAATGAGAATGTACAACATGAATCCATTTTCCAAACCATGTTTTGTCTTACCCTAAATCATTATGGTACACTTATAACAAGTGTTTATATTCAGACTGGACTGGTGCCTTGCCATAGACATACACGGAGAAAAGTAGCTCCGGCTACAATGTTCTTCCGCAAGACGTGTGCAGTTCTGTTTATTAATCGCTTGAGGGCCAAAAATCGCGGACTGCAGCTTTAAATAAAAGTTTGTTCTTAATACAAATTTTTAAAAATGCAAAGTGGAAATGGCACCCGTTTCGTAGAATGACTCATATATTTTTTAGTGATGGGCAGATCGAGGCTTCGCGAAACACTGAAGCAGTTGAAGCAAATGTGCCGTAATGTGTCGAAGCTTCAAAACAATCTGACACCTGTCTCCACGGTGACCCCTAGTGGTCAGAACAGTGCAAATGCAACAAAACTCAAGCTAAACATGCATTAAAAACACCTTTTACAAATGTATTGGAAATGTTTTATTGAAAGTAAAATCTATCAAATGCAATTAACTAATCGTCTAATACGATTCAATATAGAGTGTATAATATGTGTTCTTTTATCAAATTTCAGGGCTTGTTTTCCTTGTTCCATGGCTCAAGCTAAACAGGCAAATAAGAGATTAATACTACCATTATTACTTTTAATTATTTTAATGTCTAATTAAAACACCTACACATTAATTAGTTAATAAACCAATTTAAAGACAAGAAAAAAATAACAATAATACAAATATAGAAGGAAATAAACAAAACAAATCAGATTAAATCAATTCTTCACACCAGTTAAAAATACAAGAACACACTTATTTATATATTTATAATTCGTGAAAAAAAAAAAAAATTAAATAAAACTTTCACAAATTATCACTTGCCTGATTCCATTTTGGAGTTATAAACAAATTCCTGTGCTGTCTTCTAATAGCCCATAATATAAAATATTCTTTATAATATTTTTAGAATATGTTATTAATATTTTAAATAAACAACAATAGACCTAAAGACCATTAGTTTCAACGAGAGGATCTAAACGCTCCGTGACGTAACTTTTTTACTTTCGGTTTCGTAGATGTCATGCCGTTGAGCATAAAATGGCGCACAGAGCAGGTAAGGTTTGATTAACAACGAAGTATGTACATTAGTATGTTAAAAACGTAAAGTTACAGTATATCAGAGTCAAATACAGTCCTATTATAGCAATTTCAGTGTAAAAAACAGACACTTCAGCTGTAAGGCTGAAGTTGAAAAATCAACTTCAGAGTCTTTTGTTCTTCGAAATCTATTCAATAATATTATATCCGTCACTTAATCCCTAAATGTCGTTAAGTGCGACGATGAGGAACTGAGAGAAAGACGGAAACTGTGCTGAAAATGTTCTGGCGTTTTTAGGTTAAATTGGACACAAAAATAAAGCACTGATCTATTGCAGTGTTTCTCAACCAGGGGTCCATGGACCCCTAGTGGTCCTTGACATAATGCCAGGGGGTCCTAAAATATCTGAATATTATTTTTATTTTTTATTTTTTTGTATATTTTGACATTTGACATGTTCCCATAAAAGAAGATAATATATGTATAATATAACTGACTGTATGAATATAGGACAAGTCAAGTAAATTACACTTGATTGCATTTGTTCGTCAGAAAGACATTAATTATACCAATGATAGCAATTTTATTCTGGGATCCTTGAGGATGGTTCCAAATATGACGGGGGTCCATTACTCAAAAAAGGTTGAGATTCACTGATCTATTGAGTGTTATTTCACTGTCGCAAACATACATACAAACATAAATAAATAAATAAAAATCTTTTATTAATAATATATAATAAATAAGTGTGTGAATGGTAACCAGATTAAGAACACAGAAGTTGTACTTTGTGAAATCACTGGGATTCTGACACACAAGTTGCTTTTTTCCTGACATTTAAAAAAATATATATATATATGTTTTTGCAATTTGTGTTTGTGTTTTGCAGCAGGCAGTAGTCCGGACTTAGGTCGACCCAACAGTAAGACACTTAAATAATTTGACAAATAGAAGCAAAGTCTTCTTGTTAGGTTTTTTTTTCTCCTCAAAAGGTTCCTAAAGGGTGCTTATTGGTACCGCCCCACTGACAGCTGTGAAATGAGGATGTGGGTAATGAGTAGTACACAAGCTATTGCAGAAGTGGAGAAAAAAAGTGGGCGATGAAGATAAATGAAGTGACTTTATGAATTAAATCATTTGTATGTAGATTAGATCTCTTCATTCTAAATCATTCTGAAGGCATGTAGTGCACATAAGATTCACTTATAGTTTGTGTTTTCCTGTGTTTTGCAGTGAGCAGAAGTTCAGATGATGATCGGCCCACAGTAAGTCGACGGACAGAAATGTATGAGACTGTATAGATTATAGAATTGATAAGCTAGTTTTTATTTATTAGTTTTTTCAGCATTGTTGCAGGTTTACTGAAGAACACTGAATTATTTTGCTGTTTACAATGAAACATCAATACACATGGTTTTGAGGGCATCAGTGTAACTTATATACCTTTGACCAAGTATGATTTTACAGACCAGTTTCTTCACACTTTCCAGTCTTTAAATCGATTTGCTGTCAAAGAACTGTGCCAAAAAAGAATGCATATTCCAGCACAGGGTGCACATTAGTTATTTTCAATTGAAAATTACCCCAAGCTATCCTAGGTGTATATGACTTTCTTCTGAGAAATATTAATAAATATCCTGACGCATCCAAGCTTTATAATGGCACTGATAGGGATCAACGAGTGTAAGCTGAAGAAAGTGTCTCCATCCACATCCATCCATCATAAACATGTACTCCACACGGCTCTGGGGAGTTAATAAAGGCAGTCTGAAGCAAAGTGATGCATTTAAGAAATGAATGAAGTAATATCTAGCTTCTGTCAGACCGCCTTCCTGTGATCTTCTTTTTGCAAATAAATACTGCTTGCTATTAGATCTTCTCCTCTCACTTCTGGAACCAAACCATGACTAGGGCATTTAAAGAAATGTAACAATTATTTTAAAGCACATATGAAATTATTTTCAAATGTGTATTGAGTCAGTGAGTCTCTCTCAGGTTTGCTGCAGTCTCATCATGATCCAGTTATGATATTGTGCCTTAACATGATTTATATTAGTTGGTAGTACTATTAAAGCAAAATTAGTATGCAAAGAGTTAAATCATATTCAGTTCAGGATATTTTGGTATTTCACTTTGTCATCTAAACGTCTAGTCAGAAAAAAACTGAAATTAACAAGTTACAGCAAGTCCTACCCTGCAGAAAAACCTGTTTCTCAGGCATGTGTTCATGAAGATATATAAACCCTTCAGTTAGAAGAAGGAACTCGACTGTCAAACTGCAGTGTGTATCATCTCTCTTTCTGTGTGTTTAAAAGGAGAAATGGCAGATGTCAGTATTTCAGTGGATCAGGATCAGTTCAGATGTTCATTGTGTCTGGATCTCCTGAAGGATCCAGTGGCAATTCCCTGTGGACACAGTTACTGTATGAGCTGCATCACTGACTGCTGGAATCAGGAGGATCAGAAGGGAATCTACGGATGTCCATTATGCAAACAGACCTTCACACCAAGACCGGTTTTATGTAAGAATGTGGTGATTGCTGAGATGGTGGAGAAACTGAAGATGATGAGACTCCAATCTGATGCTCCTGCTCCTCCTGCAGTTGAGAAACAGGTGCCAATCCCAATTGGATCTCATGAGTGATGGTGTAATGTAGTTTCACTCCACATTTGTTATGTGATTTTTCTCTCAACCAGAGAAACTGACGTGTAATGAATATTTTATTTTTTTAATTGTAACAATATTTTACAATATTACTAGTTATGGCGATCCGAGCCATGCTTTTCACCATTTTCATTAAGGGTGTGGCACAAAGACGCGTGAATCCAAAATTTGTCTTGTAAAAGTTTACTTTTTCTTTGTCTTGTTACATTATAAAAGAGAAAACTTTTTATACACTTATTCCAATTCCGAAAACATTAATTAATTTGTTCACGGTCAAAAGACGGCCTAGTTCCTTCTTCCTTCTTCTTCTTCAAAATTTCTTACGCATATGTAACGTATAAAACTAGTCAAAGTCACGTGATAAAATACAAATAACACAAAATGTAAATTTATTAAAAAACATCACTCTTAATATAAGGAAAAAATATTACAAAATTATTAAAGGGTTAGTTCACCCAAAAATGAAAATTCTTTCATTTATTACTCATGCCGTTCCACACCCGTAAGACCTTCGTTAATCTTCGGAACACAAGTTAAGGTATTTTTGTTGAAATCCGATGACTCAGTGAGGCCTTCATAGGGAGCAATGACATTTCCTCTCTCAAGATCCATAAAGGTACTAAAAACATATTTAAATCAGTTCATGTGACTACAGTGGTTCAATATTAATATTATAAAGTGACGAGAATATTTTTGGTGTGCCAAAAAAAAAAAAAAAACGTATTTAGTGATGGTCGATTTCAAAACACTGCTTCAGGAATCTTAAGAGCGAATCAGTGTGTCGAATCATGATTCGGATCGTGTGTCAAACCGGCAAACTGGTGAAATCACGTGACTTTGGCGCTCCGAACAGCTGATTCGACACACTGATTCATTTATGATCCGATGCTTCCTGAAGCAGTGTTTTGACATCAGCCATCACTATATAAGTTGTTATTTTGTTTTTTTGGGTGCACCAAAAATATTCTCGTCGCTTTATAATATTAATATTGAACCACTGTACTCACATGAACTGATTTAGATGTGTTTTTAGTACATTAATGGATCTTGAGAGAGGAAATGTCATTGCTCCCTATGAAGGCCTCCCTGAGCCATTGGATTTCAACTAAAATATCTTATGAGTAATAAATGACAGAATTTTCATTTTTGGGTGAACTAACCCTTTAATGTTATGGCTCTAACATTACTGTTTTACTGTAATTTGATCACATAAAAGCAATCTTGGTAACATAAGAGACTTTAAAAAAACATTACAATATCTTACTGACCCAAAACCTTTAAATGGTAGTGTTGATTTATTTATTTTTAGTGTTGATTTAAACATAGTTTTGGTTTTCTGCAGAGTCATTTGGTAGAAACACAGAGAGAATTCCAGAAGATAATCCAGCAGAGAGAGAAAGATCTTCAGCAGCTGAGAGAGGCTGTGGCATCTCATAAGGTGAGTTTGGAGAAGAAGAGAAGTTTGAGTCTCAGTTTGGACTTTCCTCCAGGGCTGGAGCTCTTCTAGTCCCACTGAAGTCACTGTGTGATTGTGATGTGTGTAACAGCGCTCTGCACAGACCGCAGTGGAGGACAGTGAGAGGATCTTCACTGAGCTCATCCGCTCCATTGAGAGACGTCGCTCTGAGGTGACGCAGCTGATCAGAGATCACGAACGAGCTGCAGTAAGTCCAGCTGAAGAACGACTGAAGCGACTGGAGCAGGAGATCAATGATCTGAGGAGGAGAGACGCTGAGCTGAAGCAGCTTTCACAAACACAGGATCATGTTCATTTCCTCCAGGTAACACAGATCTTCTCAAACACTGAGGACTTTAACAAGCTTCTGGAATTACAGGGAGTTTGTGATTTTGTCTTTGTGTTTGTAGAGTTTGCCGTCTCTCTATCTCTCTGGATCTACAGATGGATTCACTGTCAGTTCTCATCTGTATTTTGGCTACATAGCGAAATCAGTCTCTCAACTCACAGACCATCTGCAGCAGTTCTGCAGAGAGACTATAGAAAAGACATATAGATTAGGTAAAGTCTTTTTTCAGAAATGGGTTAAGCATCATATATACAGTGGGGCTTGAAAGTTTGTGAACCCTTGCAGAATCTATGAAAATGTGAATAATTTTAACAAAATAAGAGGGATAATACAAAATACATGTTTTTTTTTATTTAGTACTGTCCTGAATAAGATATTTTACATAAAAGATGTTTACCTATAGTCCACAACACACACACAAAAAAAGCTGAATTTATAAAAATGACACCGTTTGTTTATGAACAATAACATTCAGAAAATAAGTCTCTTTCAGTCGGTCACGTTCAATGTACGTCAGTAGTGACCGACGAATTGGGATATCACCAGAGAGCCCTATCAGCTTATCAGTTAGTAAAACTAAACAAGCCAGTGGAATTGGTATGCGATATTTGCATAATGCGCACCACCCCCGCCAGGTGGGTAAAAATATGGAAGCGGATGCAATCGCACTCTGTCTTTTGCTGTGGAGCCAACCTGTTGTGTTCCTGCTATTGACTGAGAGTGAACTTCTCAAGCCTGTGAAGAGCCTTTGTTTCAGTGCTGGTGTTAAGGCACCCTACAGCGAAGCCGCAAGCTTTCACGGAGTGAGCTTTCTCGAGCTAACAGGTTGAATGGAACCTGTTTGTCGAATGGTGTTCCTATCATCGAGAGGACCCACGATCATGTTTGGGTAGGTCTGTGCTTTCCTTCCTGCAAGAAGGCTTGGAGCAAAGGCTGTCTTCCTCCATCCTCAAGGTGTTTGTTGCCGCTATCGCCGCACATCACTATGCAGTCGATGGTAAGTCTTTGGGGAAGCACAACCTGATCATCAGGTTCCTGAGGGGGGCGAGGAGACTGAATCCACCTCGCCCTTCCTCTATACCCTCTTGGGATCTCTCCCTGGTACTTACATCTCTCCAGGTTCATCCCTTCGAGCCTTTGCAGTCAGCTGAGTTAAAAGTACGGTCCCTTAAGACCATCCTCCTGGTTGCATTGGCCTCCGTTAAGAGGGTAGGGGACCTGCACGCATTTTCGGTCAATGAATCATGTCAGTAATTAGGGCCCGGTGACTCTCACGTTATCTTGAGACCCCGGCCTGGATACGTGCCCAAGGTTCCTACTACTCCATTCAGCGATCAGGTAGTGAACCTGCAAGCACTGCCTTCGGAGGAGGCAGACCCAGCCCTGGCTTTGTTCTGTCCCGTCCGTGCGCTGTGCCTGTACGTGGATAGAACGTGAAGCTTTAGGACCTCAGATCAGTTACGGAGGCCAGCAGAAGGAAAAAGCTGTCTCCAAGGAGATGATGGCCCACTGGATAGTGGATGCCATCGCCTTGGCTTACCAGGTCCCTTGCCCGCTCGGGTTGAGATCTCACTCCACTAGAGGAGTTGCCTCTTCCTGGGCATCTCGCTGACAGATATCTGTAGAGCTGTGGGCTGGGCAACACCCAGCACATTCGCTAGATTCTATAGCCTTCGTGTGGAACCGGTATCTTACCGTGTACTCGCTTCCAGTAGCCGGTAACGTGAAGAACCCGTTCTAGTGTTGGCTTGCTATGCCACTCCCATCCCCCGGGCCGGATACATGCATCCATTTGCTCCAGTAGAGTTCCCTGCTTGGCGAACCTGTCGAGTTCCTCCGCCTCCGCTTGCAGCTCGGACATTACGGAGTGTCTGATGCTAAGCCAAATATCTGTCTCTGTCGTTGATGTTTGGCTGGGTGCCATATGTTGTGACCCCTCCACATGAGTGCTTCCATATGTGTATTGTCCACGGTCAAACTCCCCACGGTGAGCTTGTGTCTTTCCCTTAGCAGAGCCAGCTCTGCTGTCACCTGTCAGATGAGTCTCCACCTATCTCTAGGCTGGAGCCATCCTAGGGACTCCATATGTGCATTGCCCACGGCCAGTCCATATGTGTATTTCCATGTAATCATCCCCTATGGGTTCGCTTCCCCAGTGTTGTCTAAGTCTTACTGTAGTGGATCTTGCGGAACAGCAGTAGACTCTCTCAGTGTGAGCTCACGCCCTTCTCCGCCCCAAGGTGCGCCGGTTGGCTGGAGCTTACGCTGGGTGCTGGAAGGGGTCAGTAACTGTGGCGTTTTATTTGGGATCCCAATTCATCGTTCACTACAGACGTACGGCGAACGTGACCGACTGAAAGGGAACGTCCCGGTTACGTATGTACCCTTCGTTCCCTGAAGGAGGGAACGGAGACATACGTCCCGTCGCCACAGTTCCTGTGCCTTTGCTGTAGCGCAGACTCAAGGTTGTCTCCTCAGCGAAAAAGAGATTCTGCCGGGGGCAGTGCGCATTATGCAAATATTGCACGCCAATTCCATTGGCTTGTTTAGTTTCACTTGAAGCTGATAGGGCTCTCTGGCGATATCCCAATTCGTCGGTCACTACTGATGTACGTCTCCGTTCCCTCCTTCAGGGTTGTTTTGAGTAATGATTTAAATTCAGAAATGTTATTAACACAACAGAGTGAGCAGGGCAGAGAATTCCAGAGTTTAGGCGCAACAACACTGAATGATATGCCCCCCATTGAAGAGAGGCGATGCCGAGGGACAATGAGAAGGCCAGAGTCAGAAGATCGTAGTGAGTTGGAACCGCAGTCGGTCATCACTCATCCAACAGATGTGTCCAAACCACTGCAGACATTGCTTCTGGATGGCCTCTTCAATTGTAGGCTGGTTGCCACACTCTTTTCGGACCCATTAATTCCGGAGTTGGTCGTGGCGGGAGACGCCAAGGATTTGCCGGAGGCATTGCATTTGGAAGACCTTGAGCTTGTTAAGATCTGATTTAAGAATAGCCCAGGTTTCTGATCCATATAACATGATGATCGGATTGATCAGAGTTCGGTACAATCGACAGTAGACTAATGCCGTGGTAGTTCTTACATTCCCGGCTGTAGACTTTCTTGAAGATGGGCAGAATCACGGCTTTCTTCCAAGTCATTGGGATTCGTTCCAACCACCAGATTACCTTCATAATGACCTGGAGACTTGTAAAACCTCTATACCTGCCTTGCTTGCTTCGGTCATCACACAGTCTAGGCTGGGTGCCTTTCCATTCTTCAACAAATGTATGGCAGTTCGCACCTCATCTGCCAATGGTTCAACATCAAGCATCAGCGCTGTAGGTGGCTTAACGGAGAGAGTCTGACAGAGAACCGGTATTCTTGCCTCGATGCTGCTTCTTCGAGATTTTGCTGCCACGCTATTCCAATATGTTCGACATTTTCAGCTTTTCATCTGGCTTCTTGATTTAATTCCCAATAGCACTCAAAGTTGACGTGTTTCATCTGTTTCTGCTCTTTAACCAGGTTCAGGCACTCATCCGATATCCATGGTTGGGTTCGTCATCGGGCAGGCAGGCAAAGTGGCATGGAACATTACACAATGGTCGTGGCGATTTGCATTTCATCTTCATCAACATCTTCTAAGCTCGCTAGAAAACTTGTTGGTTAGGGCCAGTTGGAATTGGTCCCTGATCACAAGGTCATTGAGCCACATCCAGTTTGACTTCACTGATGATGTCACTTTATTCCTTTCCCGTTGTAATCAAAGCTGCAATTTGGCACGGACAAGATAGTGGTCAGAGCCACAGTCGGGTCCTCGCATCGCCCACACTGGCTGGTTTTGGTTGGGGCGTACAGAGAGAGCACACGCATCTTGATGGTGCTGTTAATGGACAACATGGCCAGGCGGTTTGATATTGTCGGAAAGGCCAAAAGACCGGCTAGTCGACCGGCTGTTCATAATAAAGCAGACCCTAGCAACAGCATTGACGTCTCTTTGGTTGTTGGGTCTTGAACAGTTTGAGTTCCACTTCCGATGAGTTGTAGCTCGGACAGAGCAGCGATCAAGATCTTGGTTGCCGACAGTTCCTTGGTGATAACTTCTTTCTGGCAGATGTGATGACCAGTCCGAATATTCCACACTGCAAGGCAAAGTTCTATTTTCGGACTAACCATCCTTCTTTCTAATCTTTCTCCACTCTTTCGGCCAGTAGCTGTCTTTTCTCTGACACCCTCATGCATCGGCTCCCCCAGAAGTGGTAGCCTTTCTTGTGGTTGAAATTTGTCTTTTATCCATTGGTTTCTTGCCTAGTTTCACTGGTTACCCGGTTCTAGTCACCTCGACAGAGTGACCACCCTTCTCAGGGCATAACATACCTCAGCCCCAGGCTTGGGATTGGCACAGCGGAGTTGGGCAGGTAGAGCAGGTGTACAGATAGTGTATAATTGGATGTCATCAGCGTAAAAGTGATAATTAAAACTACAACAGAAGATACTTAAATGTTTCATGGGAAGACCAATTAAGTACTTTGTATGATCCCTATTATTTTGGTAAAATTATTCACATTTTCATCGATTCTGCAAGGGGTTTCAAGCACTATATATATATATTATATATATTCTTCATGAGAATTAAACTGAAGATGTGTTTTGTTTCTGTAGTGAAATCCTTCCAGGTCATTGGCGCTCCTGAATTTCACACCAGAGAGAATTTTCTACAACGTGAGTTACTATGAAAATGAGTTTGACTATTTTTCAGTAAGTTAATGGCCTTTTTACTTTGTGTGTTACATTATGAAATTCCACAGCTGCAAAAACTACATTAAGAAATGTTAAAAATAAATAAGTATACAAAGACATGTAAAAAAAATTAAAGTAAATGAGTATTTATACTTATGTATAATTGTATTTTTTCCTTACAAAGCACAAGACACAAAACCAGACAATTTATCCATTTATTTATTTTCATATTTATTAATTTATACATTTATTTCTACATTTCTTTGTATGGTAATGAGGGAGGCCTCATGTGCTTTACCTCAGACATGACAATGCTGAAGATTTGAGGCCACAGTGACACCTTGTGGTGTGACTAAACAAAACGCAAGAGGTTTGTTAACATGTCTTTGCTAGTCACAAAGGGAATGAATGACGTTGAGATGGGTAATATGGCCAAAATCTTATATCACGATTTAAGTACTTTAATATCACCCTAATTGTATATTAGGTGACCATACATACATACTTTGTGTGTAAAACATCGCTCAGGATTTCTAAAATGTCTTGGCACACATGAAAAGAAGTGTTTTCTCTTCATGTTCTGAGCTGGTGTGCGAGTCTCATCAACAATAAACACAAGCTCTTATCAGCCCCATCCATCGCTTTTACATTAAATGTGACTTAATAGTGGATAATTTCACGTTCATGTGTTAAGACATTTTAGAAATCCCAACTGGGCAATGTCTTACGGCCATATCCGGAATAAAGAGTATGTATAGTCAACCAATATACATACAGTTAGGGTGATATTTAATGACTTAAACCGTGATATAAGATTTTTTCACAAACCTCTTGGATTTCATTTAGTCACACCACAAGGTGTCACTGTGCCCGCAAAGCTTCAGCACTGCAGTGAGCTCGATTGCTGATGCCCCCCTCCACCATTACCATATGGACAAAGAAATGTAAAAATAAATAAATGTACTAATAAATAAATACAGAAATAAATAAATGAGAAAATAATTATTCATAAATAATGAAATAAAAGTATAAGTACTCATTTATTTTGTGGTTTTACATTTCTTTTACATTACTTTTTTTTTCAACATTTCTTTAACATAAGTTTTTTTTTTTTTTTTTACATTTTTTCATACATTTATTTATGTATTTATTTATTTATTTATAATTTTGGCAAAATCAATAATAAAAATAATCAAATTTTATTATTAATTTTTTAAATTACTGAAAGTGCATGTCATCAAGATGGAGAGCAGAAGGCAGTAAAAATAATTTTTAATTAAACTATTAATTTTCATAAAAAAATTGGTTTATGGAAATAATATTGCAAATCGAAATGCTTGATGTTTGTAACACAAGTAGCTTGTTTTTCATTTTATGTTTTATCATGAATAGATATTTGTAAATGGGGTTGCTTTTACCCTGCAGGAAGAATAAATGACAGGAACACATTAATATGTCTATAGGTGATAACATACTATGTTACCTGTTAAATGATTAGTTTATACTATTGTTGCATAGATTTGTTGCTACCCTAAATTAATTTTTACTTCATAGGTTGAATAGGTTTGAGGTTTCATTGGTTATTTTACCAGTTGGGGAGACGCATTTAAAAAAAAAAAAGTCCAACTTTAGTATTGTATAACTAATGGACCCTGCTAATGTGTCATAATAATGATGTAAAGTCATGAGTGATTATCTCTTTATCTCCACCAGATTCCCATCAGTTGACTCTGGATCCATACTCAGCACATAACTGTCTTCGTCTGTCTGAGGAAAACAGAGTGATCACTGTCGCTGACAAACCCCAGCCGTATCCTGATTATCCAGCCAGATTTGATTATTGGATGGAGGCATTGTGCAGAGAGATTGTGAATAAACAATGTTACTGGGAGGTGGAGTGGAGTGGAGATGGGAGATCAGGAGTGGTTATAGGAGTGACGTATATGAGCATCAGCAGGAAGGGAAATGGTCCTGAAAGTATGGCTGGGTTTATAATCAGTCCTGGAGTTTGTACTGCACTCCCAATTTCTGCTCATTCTGTCACAATAACATTGAGACTGTCCTTCCTGTAGTGTCTAGCAGTTTAATAGGAGTGTATGTGAATCACAGCGCAGGGATTTTGTCCTTCTACAGCGTCTCAGACACAATGAGCCTCATCCACAGAGTCCAGACCAAATTCACTCAGCCGCTCTATGCTGTGTTTGGATTAGATAGACACTCAAGGGTGAAACTGTGTCGTCTGAAAAATTAAATCGTATAGAGGTCCTACCGATTATTTTGTCACATCCACTACTGAACCCATTGAAAATCTGTATTTCTGTATTGACTCTTCATCAAATGTGTTCTTATCTTAATTTAAAGGTGCAATATATAAGAATTTTGCAGTAAAATTATCCAAAAACCACTAGGCCAGTGTTATATATTTTGTTCACTTGAGCACTTAAATATTCCAAATGTTTCCAACTATTTGTAAATCATGAGAAAATTTCAATTTTAACCAAGGCTCCGGGACGTGTGAGGAGTCACCTGTCAATTGCGTCATTCCCGCGTTATCCTCAGTTTCTGGTTTTATTTTGTAGAAACCATGGAAACACCAAAGATGCTTTAATATTTACATGTTTTAATAGACAAAGGGAACAACTGTTTTGATATATTTATAGACAGAAAACTAATTAGTTATATAGCTCAACACGTTTAGTCTTATTGTTTAAATCAATTTTCTTGATTTTTTGCGAGTAGCATGCTTTACCATGGCTCAGAGAAAAACAGTAGCTAACATAGCATAATCAGATGCAGCTTTATTTTTTAGTAACAATAATACAGCATTTTCTCCATCATACAATATGTTTTAAAATGAATTGCATGCCATTTATCAACACAAGGCATCATCATTTAATATGATATTCTAAAATCTTACTGCAGTGTGTCTCAAACAAGTGTCTCACAGCAGCCGCCGAGCGAACGCACAGAGTAACGTTATAACATCATTTTCAACACTCTCAAATGTATCTAATATGATAAACAGAGCTGTGTTACCTCATACTCATGACCGGAAAAGCGGAAGCAGCAAATATTACATATTGCACCTTTAACTTACAAGTGTAGACGAACACAACACAATCTGACTACTACTCTAATAACACAAACTATAGTTTTCAAATTTTTTATTGAATAAATTGTAATAGTAAGCCTACATAGAACTAATTTTTAATGTGATTAGTTTCATCCTAGATTGACTAATACAATATGAGTCTTTATGTCAGTGAATAAATACATAGATCTGTTCGTGTCTGGAGGTTGAACTTTTGTTAAGTGTGTCAGAAGTCCTCAGGTTTGGGGTTCTAATCCTCCCTTGTACATTTTTTTTGTTTGTTTGTTTGTTTTTTTTCTCATAAAAAGATGTTCATTAGTGATTGTATATTAAGAGCAGGGACACATTTGTGTGCATTTTGTTGTGATTTCACCAAAACGAATTGAGTCACATGATTTTATTACAGCCCCAGACTGCCTCTTATTTACCACAAACAATTAATATGCTGGTTGTTGGTAAATTGCTTCGATGACAGTTTCATATTAAAAATTGAGTTTAGGCTGTTTTCAAGCACGTTACTTCTTTTGTCTATCAGCTTCCAGTTTCTGTCAGTCGAGTCAAATATATTTCACGATGATAAAATTGAGTGTAACCTGCTTGTGAACTATGCTTATTTCATTTAATGCTTCTGAGCAACATTGATGAACTGTATAGGACCAGTCTTTGGTCACGTTTGTCCCTGCTATATGTTTTATACGGTTTTGTCATGTGTAAAAAAAATTAAAAATAAAATTGAGAATTACCATTAGCACACGCGTTATTAGCTCGCACGTTCTGAACTATTGTCAAAAGTACTTTTCATGTTGGGTTAATTAATATAATACATTTTAGTTGTTTGGTGCAAATAAAACACTGCAACACAATTAGTTAAGTTGGCTTGAAAAAGCCAACATATTGTTATGCTATTTTCTTCTGAGACTAAAATTTGCAACTCTAACTCCTCCTAGAGCTTTAACTCCACAAACTCCAAACTCGGGTCAGATCTTCAGACTGTTCTGACTTAGTGTGCTATATCTTTTCTAACTGATCCGACTTACGGTTTTCCTAAAAATGACTGTTAAAGCTCGGAAAAATCCCATTGACTTTCATTGACGGAATGTTCAAATGAGCCAAGACTTTCAAATTCCAACTGTCAAAATTCAAATTTAAACTACGGAAGCCCATTAGACTCAAAAACTCAATTAGACTCAAGTGCCATTCTATGTACTACTTCTAATCCATTGAAACTCATCTATCTATCTATCTATCTATCTATCAAACTAAATCTATCTATCTATCTATCTATCTAATCTATCTATCTATCTATCTATCTCTATCTATCTATCTATCTATCTATCTATCAAACTAAATCTATCTATCACTTCCTATCTATCTATCTATCAAACTAAATCTATCTATCTTCTAGTGACCACCCAGAGTACCTTAGCAACCACCCAGCAACCACACACATCAACCTGTCAACATCCTAGCAACCAACCAGAGTACTCTAGAAACCGCATAGCAACACCATAGCAACCACCCAGAGTACCCTAGCAACCGCATAGCAACACCTTAGCAACCACCCCGAGTACCCTAGCAACCACATAGCAACCAGCATACTAGCAACCATAGCAACCACCATGAGTACCCTAGCAACCTAGCAACCGCATAGCAACCTAGCAACCACCGCCCCTAGCAACCCCGTAGCACGCATAGCAACACCTAGAACCACCCAGAGTACCCTAGCAACCGCATAGCAACACCATAGCAACCACCCCGAGTACCTTAGCAACCGCATAGCAACACCCTGGCAACCACCCCGAGTACCCTAGCAACCGCATAGCAACACCATAGCAACCACCCCGAGTACCCTAGCAACCACCTCAAATACCCTAGCAACCGCATGGCAACACCTTATCTATCTATCAAACTAAATCAATCAATCTATCTGTCTATCTATCTACTAAACTGAAAATTTCAAACTGAAAACTTTTAAAACTGCTTCAAACTTTCTGGACCGGCTTTTTCAAGCCAACTTAAAGTTTGTCTTGACGAACTTTTTTATCTAGTTAGGTTTTACTATGTGATTTGGATTCATAAAAGAATAGAGTAATGTAAAAGAAAACCAATATTCTTGTCTTCTCTACAGCTCAGATTTCCGGTTTCACCATCAGAAGGCACTATATCAGATATGTATCAAACACAATGGATTTCCTTTTATTAATAAAACAACCAATAATTCGCGCTTTTCCACACAGCACGCCTCTTCAATCAGAACCGTCACAGAAATGCGTCTCTTTTAAAAGTTAACGGTCAGAAGTATTATTTCAAGTAAATTATTAACTGAATAAATGTTATAAATGGAACGAAAAAATGTGTTAATATGTAATATATTAAAAAGGAAAGACGCTGCTTCAACTGAGGTAAGAAATGAACGTGCTTCGAAGCTAGCAGAACTATGAATTAAAAGAAAAAAATCATAGACAGTTTCTTTTTAGTAGGCTACAATGTGATTTTTCACAGCAGATTTTAATTTTTACCCTTCAAATCCTGTTACTGTACATTTATTTATTATTGAAGGAAGACAACAGGTGATGTTTCAAGACATGTTAGTTTATTATTAACAATCACATGGAACTCATTTAAGCAGATATTTGTGTTTTAAAACTGTATGTATAGTGTATGTGTGTGTTCAGCTCTCAGGTGTGAGTTTCTGCAGGGTGAATTTCAGGCGGTCTCGAGCACTACTGCACACCTCCAGCGATTTATTCTGCCTTCATATATAAAAGTAAATCAAACACACAGACAAAGAGAAGATTCAGTCATCACATACAATTAATAACAAAAGCAACTGTTTACATTCATAAACATTTGTTTGTCGAGTTACCTGGTCATGAAAGCATTGAGGACAGTGATGTGTTCTCGGGGGAAATAACTCTGTTTTACTGCATGTTCCAAACACTGTAGGTGACCTGGGACCACCTTCACCGGCTTTAACTTGTCCTCACTCTACAGAGAAAGAGAGCGAAATACCTGAACATCAAAAACATGCTCTCCACCATCAGCTCGAACGGTTCTTAGTCATGGTGAGCAACGAAACCAGGTGCATTTCTAACAGGACAGGGGTTTTCAAACTGGGGTCTGGGGTTTTTAGTCATTTATATTGAGAAAGGGTGTAGTTTGCAATGGGATCATCATATTTGAAGGACCTTGGCATCAAACAGTTTGAAACCCCTGAATTAGAACATGGTTCGGTACAATTGTAAAAAGCCAAAACTAGTATAGAAATATATGGACTAATATAGAAATGCATGGTAACCATGTTAAAATGACAAAGTCAACATAAAATGGCATTCATAACCTATTTTAGTTACCTGATATGACACATTTCCATGAGAAAGGGTACACATCAATAAAAAACTATATGTAAAATCTGTGCACAAACTAGTCTAAATGTGCTGAATGATTTTACCTTCAACAGTCCAAGCATCACCAGTAATGATGATACAAAACTCAAACCCTGGAAAGTCGGAGTAAAGAAGGCTTTACTCAGCACTGCATCTGAAACACACAGGCACAAGAATCAGTCGAACGTCACTCTCAGATCATTCAACGACCATGTGATGGATGTTCACGTCATCTCACCGATACTCTCCAGCACAGCTGATTTCACCTCTTCATCATCTTCCTTATACACAGACGAGATTTTCAGAAATGCTTCAGCTGTCTTAGTCACATCCAACACATCCACCTGCAAAATACACACGAACACACTCAGCTCTAGTTCTGTTGCGATTATTACAGTCTGCTCTATTTTGCTCCATAAATTCCGATTTTTCCAAATTTGGGTCACATTTTTAAACACTAAAACATGCTTTGCATGAACAGCCTCTATGATAATACTAGAAATGACCTGAGAGACAAGTTATGTCTCAGAAGTGCATTATGTGAGCATGTGTTCAATGTAATATGTGACCTGCTGCTGGATGAGGGAGCTTCTCCGTTCACCGAGTCGCAGTAGTTTGTCTGGAGATGGAACTTTAAAGATGTTATCAAACCTGATTTAATTCACTCTTTTCTTCCTCTCCTTCACCCTCCTCCTCTTCTTCCTCCTCCTCCTCCTCCACATCTTCATCGTCATCATCATCTTCGTCGTCCTCATCTTCATCTTCCTCAGGTTCTCCCTCGTCATCACTGTGTGTGTGGAAGTGGGGTGGAAGAAAGAAATTATGGGTGGACTTGTTTCAAATGCACATGAAAAAACATGTAAATCAAGTAAAGGTATTTTTTCACATTAAGATAAATGGAATTTGGAAGGCTAATGTGTTGTGTAAGATTAACTTTGTTTAGTGTGCGTTTGATACCTCAGAGAGCCCAGTTTGTCTCCCATGTTCATGCTCTCCATCACCTCTCTAAGATTGTCACATCCTTCCTCACCCAGACTGTTTCCTAAAGACAAACACATTGATTATGTGGATGTGTGTATGAGTATTACTGCAGTGTGTAATTTTTAATGAAACAAATGTTTTTTGCTCATGTAGTCATCTAACCAGTGTTATCACTGAGATACTATTATAGTTTTTGTAACATTTCCAATGTTTTTTTTTTTAAATTTATTTATTCCATTTAAAATTTTAAAGTTTTATTAAAGTTTTAGTGATTTTGTTGTGCTTTTGTAACTATTGTTTATTCTCTCTTTTTTTTTTAAATGTCAATATAGCTTTTAGTCATTTTTATTTCACTTTTAGTTGTAGATATTTTAGTATATAGTATTTTTATGTTTTCCATTTTCATTTTTAATTATTTTTTTAGTAATTTTGTTGTTTTTGTCATTTTTCATCTTGTCACTTATTTAATATTGGTATATATTTTTATATAATGTATATGGTTTTTAGTCATTTTTATTTCACTTTTAGTATTAGTTATTTTAGAACATAAACTTGAACTAATTGTAAATGATAAGTTTGTTATATTGTTATTTGATAAGGATTGTTTTCTTTTAATTTTTCAGTTATCATTTATTTCAAGTAACGAAAATAGTTTTAGTTACATAATAACCGCATCTAACGGTTGCTTTATCACTGCAAATCACTGTTAGTGTGTTTCAACACATTAAGGAGAAAATTATGTATTAGGTGATGCACAAGTACACAACTCTGACAGAAAACACATTTAAACATAATTAAATCTTACATGAACACAACAAGTAACTTGTTCACCATTGGTTTCAGAGGCCAAACTTGAATAATTAGTGCATATTTAATGATCACAGACTGTTGTTTTTCTGTTTAAGTGTGTTGTGTGTGTTTGTACCATTTAGGTCGAGTTTTTCCAGCTGATCTTTGTGCTGGACAGATCGGGCCACTTCCAGAGCAGCTTCCTCTGTGATTTCACCAAAAGACAGATTCAGCTCCTAGTGAGAATGGGACAAGCATCTTTACTGATTTAGCTTTCATAATTTCTTCATTTTTAAGTCCTTTAGCTAAAGGTACATAACTTATAATTACTATTAATCAGCATTATCTGTCAGTACCTTGAGTATCGGCAGTCCTTCTTTCAGAGTCTCTGCTATGGCACTGGCTCCTTCAGACCGAACAAGACAGTCACCAAAATTGATCACTTGCACATTGCGCAGGTGTTTCAGTGCCTAACGATACACACAGAGAAACAACTTTGAGAATCACTTCATTTTCATGCACTGGTCAATTTTGAGGGTTATTTTATTCATTACAATACATATCTTTAAAGAGTTTTTTCTCCACTTCAGCAGCACTAACATACACTAAACTTGACAGTTTTATTCATATCTATATTCTGAAGATTTTTACTGAGGGGTTTGTTCATTTAACATTCAGCCTGACTTACAGAACAGTTTATTCCTAAAAATATGGTGAAAATGTATTTTTTTCTGTCTGTCGGCCATTTTTTTTATTTATGTATTAATAAAAAGAGATATCCAAAATCCCCTCAGTAAAAACATTTACCTCTAATATGTCAACAAAATGAAACAAACATTTTGAACCTGGCTTTATCCAGTGTTCAGATTTATCTTCTGGAAATGTATGCAAATTAGTGCATTCTTAATTAGACAATGCCTCATTTGCTTATTTAAACCACATTTCAAAAAAACTTAAAAAGCAATTGTCTTAATGTACTGTGATTAAATCAACTGAGGAAGTGTGGCGAAATCTATTAAAATGTTTAACCTGTGGTGTCAATACATCCACAAATATTATTTAGCTGCCATTCGACTCTTCCACAATTTTGATTTTTTCAAAATGGGTCATTTAGGTCAAATTTCAGAAACTTCCCTGACTCAAATTTTCGATTTTGTTAATTTTATTTTTATTTTTTTCTGTAGAATGAAACATAAATAGTGATGAAAGCCAAAATATTAAATGTCACAGATGTATATTTACTGAGTATTCCACTATTTTGTAGAGGGGGTTCAAAGTGACAAATTTCACCTGAGATTTGGAGCCAATTTACAGGGATGAAAAATGACTTTAGAAAGACGGCAGTATCATTATTTTATTTTTACACAGAGATTTATAGGTCTTTTAGTTAAATCTGTTGACTTTAGCAATCTTTTTTCCATTATATGCCAACGGTGACAGTTCAAAAATGGCAAAAAAACACTTTTTTTTGCCTCAAGTTTGCATGCCTGTAACTCAAGAAGTATTAAAGATCTTAATATCCTTTTAGATTCTGGTTCTTAACAAACATTCTTTTTGGTATCTTCATTTTAAAGGCCCTTGATGGTTCAATCTTCAATCTTGAAGATCTTATTAAGTAAATTGTACACATTTTCAGTGGTCAAAAACCAAATGGGGGTCACTTTGCAAACAGCTGATACTTTTTATTTTGAAGAGGAAATCTGAAGAATAAATAATGTTGAAACTATATATCCTTCTAGATTCTCATTATTAATAAACTTTCCTTTTGAAATTTTCAAGGCCCTATATAGTTCAGATTTAATTTTAGTTCAGTGTTTTCCAGTGTACCTCTGCCATAGCGATTGCTCCTTTCTTTGTGAAAGTGTTGTCGTTGAGGTTGAGCACTCGCAGCTGTGGGTTGTGCTGCATAGCTGTGGCTAAAGCTGTGACTCCTGGGTAATTGATGCCATTCTGGGGCATGTGCACTTCCTCCAGACTGCCAATCAACTGAGAAGATAAAACATTCACCAATGAGCCAATCAGATGTGAGAACATGTTCGCAATGGACCAAATGACACCACGTAACTTACAGGTAGATTTTAAAACAAACTCCAAATAAATGAAAATCAAGAAAATGATTAATATTGTAGTTGAGATTTAGTTCTCGTGTCATTCAGCACCTGAAAGGCCTGCGCCAGCGCTGTGGCTCCATCATTCTCCAGTCTGTTCCTGCCAGCAATGAATACCTTCAGCTGCAAGGGGGCGCCGAGCGCACTCGACTCTTTATGACACACCGTCAGAGCTGCTGCCAGGATCTACAGAAACGAGTAAAGAGAAAAAAATTGGCAATGTGATAGAGTGTAACAGTTTCTTCCACTTTTTTTTTTTATAGCATATTTAGTTTCAGAACTATTTTCCCAATCATTTGGGAATGATTCTCTTGTCACGATTCTCTGATTGGTGGATATTTCTCAGCAGAATCATGGGTATTGTAGTTTTTCACCAGTAACTCTGCTGTTAGACATGATATTTTAAACATTTTAAAACCAGTTTAAAAGCAAATATATCATAATCAATTCCCCTCTATGGAGAAAATGAATGGAGTGTTTCCTTCTATAACCCGACTGTTGTGTTCCACGATGATGGCATCATCATAAACCCCGCCCACCTTTCCTCCTCCGATGCCCATTCCACAATTGTTCAGGCGCAGTTCCTGCAGCGAGTGGCAGGCGGCGCTCTTGAGAAGCTTCTCGATGCCTTTCACACCATCGGGTCCAAAAGCGTTATCGCTCAGATCCAGAACCTTCAGACGCGCTCCAGCCATGATTAACGCGTCACCCAGAGAAACCTGGAGAAACAACTTACTATTGTTAAACTCTCAGTTCTAGTCACAACTACTTACTAGGAGCACATTGGATGTAATAAAGAGTTTGCAAAGGGTTTCACCTATCAAGGATGAATTGTGGTACCATAAAGAATAGTTAAATCATCAAATCTTACCAGTGCGGGAGGAATTTCAGCTCGCAGGCGGCCGGTAAACATGTCGCTCCAGTGGCAGCACTAACATGACAGAAAAACAATGGAGATTCAGGACATAGATTACTTTTGTTTCCTAATAATGGCTTTAAGTAAATAAACATTATATAATAAAAATGTATATATTATTAATAATATTATCATCTAAATGTGGTTTCTTGCTCTTGGCAGCTAATAATTCAATGCACAAAACACACTCTACTGATTTCCATCATTTAAAAACAATATAAATATTTCTTATTTTTTTCCCCATCTCATATTTTTCCATCACCGTGTCACATTTGGAGCTCTGTAACATTGTGATTGTCACAAATCTTATTTATTATTGCTGCAAGTGAAAGTGTTATTTTAGTTTTTATGTAATATAATAAAACGATAGTGTGAGAATTAGCTTTTTTTATGTTTTTAGTTCTCATGTTAATTTTAGTTTAATGTTTTAGTAATACTGTTGTGTGCTTTGTCATTTTATTAATTCGTTTTTTAATATTTCTAATTTGTTTTATTTTCATTTCAGTTTTTGTTTGGTTTTAGTTTATCAAACTAAATGCATTTCAAGCTAATAACCTTAAGTGCTTTAACATATTTCTATGGAAGCCCATTTTCGCCACATAAGAAAAAAAAAATCATGCATAAAAAGTCATACGTAATTTGCATGCATAATTTGACATACTAAGTCAGCAGATGAAAAATCGAAACTATGACTTCAGAAGTCGAAATTATGACATAAGTCATAATTATGAGATGAAAAGTCGGAATTAATACTTCAAAAGTCAAAATTATGACAGACAATGAGATGAAAGGTCGAAATTATGGCAAACTAAGTCATAATTATGATTGGAAAAGTTGAAATTATGATGTCAAAAGTCGAAATTATGACTTACTAATACATACTTTTAAGTCATAATTTCAACATTTTATTTCAATTGCTTTTAAAGTTAAAATTTCGACTTTTAACGTCAATTCCACTTCTTATCTCATAATGACTTTTACAGTCATACTTTTGTCTTTATAAAAATTATAACTTAAAATCATAATTTTTAAGTCATCATTTCTTCAACTCTTATGTGGCGGAAATGGGCTCGAAATTATGACTTAAAAAGTTGAAATTATGACATACTAAGTATAATTATGAGATAAAGTCAAAGTTATGACATACTTTTTAAGTCCTAATTTCATCTTTTTAAGTTCTAATTTCAACTTTTTAAGTCATAATTTTGACTTTTATACATGATATCCACATTATTGTGGTGGAAATGGGCTTCCATATATTTCAGTTATTGCCAAGGCAACACTTCTATCTTTCATTTAGCTTATAGACCCTCAACCCACTTTCAGGTCCACCAGTGAAGAGTGACTGTTTTAGGATGGAGTTTAGTAAAAATGAGGACTGTGAGAGTGATTTTAGCACCTGCAGGTCGCTCTTCTTCTCCAAGGCTTTGGCGATGGTCTGCGCTGCCTCCACGCCAATGGTGTTTCCCTCCAGTCTGAGCGCACGGAGACCGCCAAACTCCTCGATCTCCTTCACCATCTCCTCCACTACAGACAAAACCCGACATTATTCCTTCATAAAGACACCAGAAACAGATGTGAGATATCCAATAATCATGAGCTGATGTGTGTTTGAGCTCACCAGACTGAGCGTTGTCCAGTTTGAGGCCCTGTCCTTTATAGCTGAGCTCTCCCTCGTTGACTTGAGTTTTCGCCAACGAGTCGGCGAGGTTTGCCACATCATCTGATGCCATCCTGACACCAACTGAAGACCACAGAGAAACACATGAGAGTTTAAAGAGAGAGGAAACAGTTCATTTTGGGATTTTGTGCTATTTGGCTTTTCATAACATAAATTGATTCAGACTAGTGGAAAGAAAACATTCAAAAATACACTTCTAAGTGTTTGTTTATTAGATTTCAATTACAATACACATCTTTAAAATTGTTTTCTCAAAATGAGTCAGAAATCTTACACACACCAAACATTACAATTTTATTCCTATCTATATTCTGAAGGTTTTTACTGAGGGGTTTGTTCATGTATCATTTGCCTAATTTTATATAACATTTAATTCTGAAGTGATGAAAAGAGAAACCCCTTCTGTAAAACCCTTAACTCTAGTATGTCAACAAAGTTAAACAATATTTATCCAAATGTTCATTTCTGTTCTGGAAATGTATGCAAATTAGTGCATATTCAGCTTCATTTGACATTTCAACATAACATTTCAGAAAACTTGTCATACAAAAATGATTGCAACTCTAAATGTATGGTGAAAATCTATTATAACATTTACCCTATTCATCTGCAGTGTCTTGCCTTAATTATTTGTATTATATAATATTAAATTGCATAGATTAATCCATTCCATATAAACCTATTTTACATGTTATAATGTTAATGTGTAACCGCTGTTGTTCACCCCTAAATTAATGTATGTTGTCATTATGTATCTGTCTATGAACATGCGTATTCAGATTCACACTGATACATGATCAACACACAAACACGTTTTAAGAGACTCAGTCTATTTACAACTACACACTCGTTCCCGGAACAAACGTGGTGTTTAGATATTATGTTTGTACTTACAAGTGGTGTTTGAAATGATTTTTGGCTTTGGATGTGAGCTATTTCTTTTACTACCAATTTCTTCCTCCCGCTCGCGCTGATGACGCAAATGGTGTAGGCGCGCAGTGATTCATGGGATTTGTAGTTCTATGCATTTTGTCATTTGTCTGAGCTTTACTGCATGTGTTGAGTGAAATTACCACACACCAACGACGTTATAACTTGTTTAAACATTGTAATTCGTCGTATATTGTTTTTGTTGGCAGGTTTTAGAAAGAAACTTGTTAGACTGCAGTGTAACATCAGTATGAATGTTTTTCCCGACTCAAAACCTTTCTCAAAACAGATGGTCAAGTGCCAACAAACTAACTACATTGAGGCTTATGCATATGTTACTAAAGAACAGATTTTCTTTTTATAAAAATTATTTAGGCGTTGTCGTTTAAAGTTTATTAGTGGCCAGAGAGAAACCTGCGACCGTTAGATCGGAACGTCACTGTGTCACGTGACAAGTGTTACTTTAATCGGCGCTGTTCGGGATGGACCAATCACAGTTATTCGTTGATTCCTGCATGTTGGTTATTTGACTTTATAATGTTTCTTTTGGCGTGTTTCAAATTGTATAGCAGTTATAAACTCTATAAAGGAACCATTTTTACAATATATACGTTCCCAATAAAATAATAACAATTAAAAAACCCTCGAGAGAGATTTAAACGCGGATTCCTCCGAGCGCCTCCTAGCGGAGCAGCCGCGCGCGTCTCATGGGAAGTGAATATTAGCTGGAAACATTTGTCGAGTTCACAGGACAGCGTTGACACATACATATGGAAAAATGTCTTGAGATGGTCGACTAATAACCTGTCAGTCATTCCTCTAATGTTTTAGACACGAACCACCATCTAAACACGCGCGAGGCTCAAAAGAAAGTGCGTTTGGTCGTGATTTTCTCCCGATACAGGTGAGTTTAGTGGAGTCATACAGAAACTTTGTGAGTGATTTTAATACGGCTTTATTAGGGCGTTATATTTGCTCTTTGGTGGCTGACTTCATGGATTATTAGGTTCTCGTTGTAAATGTTTATTTCCAGCTGCTTCAGTTTCGTTTTTGCAGAAACTGAAGGGAGGAAGTTCGTAAGGGCGTGTTTCAAATGTCCAGTGAACTCCCTTCTTCTAGTACACTAGCAGTACTGAGTCTGATAGTGTATTATGATAATAGTAGGCAACTCACATTACATCAGATACCAATAAAAACCTATAAAAACAATGTTAAGATACTCAAATATACCTTGATGTATAAACACAGAAATAAATTATTGTATTTTTATCTGAAAAACACTAAAATGGTGGTTAACAGTAAATTCCCTTACTATATATATGGCAAAAACAATAGATCTAACCTTACATTCAATGTAATCTGTTGGAAAATACTGTAATTGTACTGTTTTTCGAAGTAAAAATGAGCAAAACGTTTTATACAGTGAAAAGTTGTATTTCTGGAATTCACATGTAATTGTTTTATATTAGTCTATATGAAATGCCATAGAGGTAGGAATGTTCAGACGCTTTGCATCACAGAAATACATTATATTTTAGCCTTAGTTGGCCTATACAAAATTTTCTCACAAAATGAGATCACAAAAATCATGTTTTTTTTTTTGTTTTGTTTTTTGTCAAGAGTGGACATTAATCCTGTTATCAGCATGATCACAGAGGTTTTTTTCACAGCCTACCTGACTGAAAGCTCATTATTATGCAGGTCATTACAGGTCATTATGCGAATATTTTGTCTTCTCATGGGTGAATCACTGCATTATTCATGATGATTCACGCCTCCACACATATTGTGTTTCTTGACAAAAAGTGTCTTACAAAAACTAAATCAATATATTCTTTTATATGAACGAGTAGGCAGGATAATTTTTTACATCATTTTGAAGCAAAAACTCTAGTCTACAACCTCCAATACCCAGAAGTCTCGTGAACACAGATTTAATATCATTTTTGGCCTTATTTCAGTGACTTAAGTTTTTTGTTTTTTCAATAACCACGCATAAATGTTGTTCCTTCAAAAACATAAACATGTACATACATGTTTCTCACATATTATGGTAGCCTAGTTTGTGCTGAATACAGTGTATTACACTTTTTCCATTAATATGTTTATGAACAACTGAAAAAAGCACAAATGTCAGGGCATGTCAAAAATCCTCAGACCCCAGAGGGTTAAATTGTGAAATGTACAGATTCTGTAAGTATATTTACATTTTCAGTGTATTTTTACAGAATTATTCTCTCAACCACAACTATCAGGGTTTATTTTCTGTAAGAAGAAAGTTCACCAAAGATTTGGTTTATATAATAATGCACTGAAGGCATTGAAGGCGTTTGTGTCTTTATGGGACTGTCAAGGTGAACAGATGGTAAACGTGAACTTTTGCACACACGTTTGTTTGTTTTTCAGGCTTGTGATGATCAAACATGAGCGCTGAGCGTCAGAAGCGCCGAGAGGAGATTCGGAGAGCACTGAGCTTCATCAAGTATGACAAACTGTCAAACCTGCAGAAATAAATACTAGATTGTGCTATTATTCTCAGACCAGATTATTTATATCCATTGCCGAATAGGCCAAGATGAGGCTTTTAATATTAGGAGAAAGTTATTTTGTCTAAACCCGTGTTTCATTAGATTGTGCTTGGTTTACTCCAGTGAAGAAACATTTTTTATTCAGTTAACATTTTGTAAGATATTTATAGTTTTAAAAACCTGATAGAGTTTACATAAATGCTTCTTGCCTTGAAAACAGATCAGCAAAACCTTTAGTGTTTTAAACTGGCTGTTCGTGGCCCAAAAAATGAGTTTTTGGTTTCTTCTGATAGTAGATTGTGTTGGCGTCCAATCAAAGTATTTTGGCAACAATTCATGTGTTATCTGGTCAAATTCGACAGATGTCAACATGGGCGGATTGTGTGAAACAAACCAGTTGAGAAGCGCTGATCTACTCTGTTATTCTTACAGTTTTGAGTATCATTGAATGTCTGCTGATTTTTGTTTTTTATTTGTGTCTACAGATGTTCTCTGCCTTATCCGGACCCTGAAGGCTATGAGGTTGGGCTTGAGGAGATGTTTTGCACACAAATGAAGACACATTCACAATTTGTTACCACAGTGTAGCCGAGTAAACCCATTCAGACATTTAGCATGTTTGGTACTGTTATTATAGTTTGAAATGAACGTTAAAAACATTAATTTATGACCATTTGTTCCTCATCTGTTTGTCCCTGTTGTTGGTGTCATCAGGGGTTTGTGGTTCAGCTGGTGTGTGATCTCTTAGACGAGGGCAACGCCGCCTTTCGAGACAGCGAGTGGACGCAGGCACGGGGTCATTTCAGCGAGGGCGTCAATGTGGCACTTTACGCTCAGGCTGAGGGGCTTCATGTTCCCTCCGCCCTGCTGGAGAGTCTGTACATCAACCGCGCGGCCGCCCATCAGAACATGGTGAATATAGCTGTGTTTACATCCAAAGTTGTGAATTTAACTTGTGTGCAAAATTGGAATATATCGCATAAAATTTTTTTTGCGAATTTGCGTTTCCATCCCGTGTTCAAGAGAACAACTTCCTGGGAAATTGGCACAAAATATCTGTAATAACAATTAAAATTGCTGCAATCAGGGAAGAAACCATGGCGCTTTTTTCCTACATTGTAAATGAGTTGCATCTCAGAGCAACAGACAAAACACAATAAAGGCTATCATAAGAAACGTTTAGACTGATGACAGACTTTGGCTCACACATTTCAGAATGACTGAACCAACATTTGTGAATCCGTGCGATAAGATTGCTCCACTGGTTAGTCCAGTTATGCGGTCCAATTTTTCTGATCACATGATCTGTTTAGGCAAAGTCACATGTCATGACTTCTTTTGTTTGCGCATTTTTCAGTAAACGTGTTTCCATTATAGTTTATGTCTTATTGGATAAAAAATGTGACCCGCTCTGGCGAAATGAGTCGGAATTCGCAACGTTCTATTTTAAGATATGGGCCGATAATGGGCAAAACAATGAAAAAAATCTTTTTTTTTTTTTTTTTAAAGGTAATTTCAAAGAACAGACTTTCAAAAATAATCTCCCAAAGTTTCGTAGTCCAGATAATTGAGTAAAGGTATTAAAATGGCTATTAAATTTGACATGGTTTTACTAAATTTGCTCCTCTCGTCACTTATGAGCATTTCCCGGTATCCCCTGAAACGTCATTATCTCTGCTTTCCAAATATGGTGTTACACGTTGTATAGAACCAATCAAAAAGCTTAGAAATGTAAACACACTGACATAAACGCCGATTTTTATCAATGGGAAGCCCCGTTTCGACTGACACTCACACATACACGCGCACACACACACCCTCTCTCTCAAGCAAAAATGTAGCACCTCTGTTCAATCTTTCTGATTTTAGTAAATCTTTGTAAAAGTGCCTTATACAAATAAATACTTTAAAATAATTGAGCTTCAGCCTGTTTAATAGCATTATATATATAAAATGTCTTTGGTCAAATTAAGCTGTAAATACCCTTAAATGCAATGGATTTTGAAAGATATCAACAAAAAACGGGCAAAAAACTTTAAAAGCGATTTTCTCAGGTTTTCAATTGGAAAAAGGGCAGATGACCATAATTCAAATGGGTATATCTTTAAAACCATTCAAGGTATGACTTTGACTAGGATATCATTTTAAAGCTTATTGTCTCGTCTTTCCATTGATACCAAAATCTCAATTTTGAAATTTGGGTCACTGACTCATTTTGCTGGATCAGGTCACAAATTATCTGCCTCAAAGTTTTTTTATGTACATCTTGATGTTTTCCTTCAGTTTTTTTTTTGTATAATATCCAAAAATTTACATAAAAAATAGTGGCCAGGGACTCTAGACTTCAGATTTCAGCAGTTTTAGCTGTGAATTTTTGCATTTTATGTTGCATGTGAAAATATTGATTACTGATAGTTGGGGTTGTGATGGTGAGGAAATGTTACAGCTGAACTCCGGTAACACTGTCAACACCGACTATCGCAGCAAGCCTATTGCAACATGACTTGACTTGATGTCAAGCTATTTAATTTAAAGATAGTAAATAAAACATGCATAACAATTGCAATAAAATTAATATATTGCATACTAAATTAGAAATAATTAAAAAATAAATCAACATAAAAAACACAACAAAATTAAATCTTTAAAATAAGCAATTTTTCTTTTTTTTTTAATCATATTGTAGTATTTTTCACAAATAAAGAAAAAGTTAAAACATGAATAAAAAGAAGGTAAACACTGTAACCAACAGTGCACTCAGTAATCTGGTAAGTTTTTGTGCTTTTTTCCCCCCCAAATTGTTGTAAAATCTAGAAAGGTTCAGCCTTTTTGCCCCAGTACTCTAAGTTGCCCCTCACCATGGGAAGAAATTAAAAGCACAGGCAAGAGTTCAGAGTTCAAGTATCTTCAGAGGTTTACTCTTCAGTTAGTGTATATATACTCAACACCAAGAATACATTAACATCATAAGTCATGAGCTGGGATGTAAGGAATGGTCAAGGATACTAAAGGAACCAGGCAAGGATTTCTCCACACATAGATAAGGAGCAAGGACGGCGTGATAGCATGAGAAAGAGCTTACTGAGCAGTTCCCAAAGTCACAGATCCCTCTCTAACCCCAGCTGGATGCATGTGATCTGACTATGAAGCCGTCACCAGGCTGCTCAGACGAGGGCCACTAGAAGAACCAGAAAAAGTTTGCTGGGTTGAGGACTTATAGATGTGGTCAATTCCTCCCACTCATCTTTAGTGGGTAGTTTAAGTGTTAATTTTAACCTATAATATTAATATTAACAATATAATATTAATGTGCCTAGTGTGAGTGTGAAATCTATATCCACACTATAGATACAGTTACTTAAATCAAATGAAACAATGAAATTATCAGAAGTGATAATAAACAAAAGAAATATTTTGATAAACCTAAATCATGTCTGAATCCCCTTAGTTCCTTTTATCTCTCTGCTCTGCCACTCTTCAGAGTAACTAACAGCTGGATTTGCGAAGTTCATGAAGTTATATTTAAAGGTAAAATATGCAACAAATATGCTTGTTTAAAGGTAAAATATGCAACTTTTTTGTTGTTCACAATTAACAAAATTTAGTCAATAATTCAATACATCATTCTACTTCCAAAATGTGTTTTTTGTCTTATCCTGATTCACTATGGTAAGCCTATTAAGCTTGTGTCGGGGAAAGTTACTTTAAAAAGTAATGTGCTACAATATTGTGTTACTCCCATAAAAGTAACTAATTGTTTTAACTAATTACTTTTTAAGGAAAGTAATCAGTTATGTTACTTTTGTGTTGCTTTTTCTCACCTGGGCTGGGCTTGTTTGTTTTGTTTTTTTAATAACAAACAAGTTATTTTTGGGCAAATGTAAAGGCCCTTTCACAACAAAATTGGTGAATAAGCCTCAGGCTGAAGGAAATGCAAATGCACAGGAGAGGGCGTGACTTAAACAAACCTTTCAGCTGTCAATAAATGAGAAAATAAAGTAACTTGCGTTACTTATTTGAAAAAGTATCTTAAAAAAAAAAAGAGTTACGTATACAATTATTAATCTGATTACGTTACTCGAATTACTTGTAATGCTTTACTCCCAACACAGCTCATTTGCATTTAAAGAGACACACACAAAAACGGCATGTTTTTGCTTACATTAATGCAAAGCAGGCTATAAATGTGTTGTATTTTCTCAGGGTGAGTTTGACAGCGGGGTGAAGGATTGTGACCGCGCTCTGGAGGTGTGTAAAGACAGCGCTAAAGCGTTATATCGTAAAGCCGTGTGTCTGAGGGAGTCTGGGAAACTGAGAGAGGCGTATGAGTGCAGCACTGCATGTCTGCTGGCCTCACCGCAGGTAAACATGTCGTTACCATCATGAAAGTAAATGTTGCTGCTCATTAATGTCTATTGAAAAGGAATTTAGTGGAAAACTGATATTTAAAATTACTATTTTAAATATGTAATATTATTTAAAATGTTAATTATGTACAATTATTTTTTTTTTACTGTATGTAAAATATGTATTTTTAGTCCAGATAATGTATCCAATGGGGGGAAAGCTCAATTAAGCCATTTATCGGGATCATGTGACATGGTCTAGGGCTTGTGACTTCCGTCTGTCGAGTTTCTCTTAAGTTTTCTGTCTTTTTCAGGATCAGACGGTCAGTAATTTGTCCCAGGAAATTGCAGCCAGTCTGGGCCTGAAGAACAGAAAAGCGTACATCAGTTCTCATGTGAGCACCCAGAATGACATGTTTTCAAACATTATGTTTGAGTGCTTAAAGAAATGTTTTGTGAAGATAATCATATTATCAGAAAGCTGTATTTGTATAACATTTTCTTTTTATTGTCTTGTCTCAGGGGGGGACGGCGGCAGGATCTGAGGACGACGGGCTCATTTTTCCACCTTTAGATGAGGCAGGACTTTATATAATATGTGTATATATATATATATATATATATATATATATATATATATATATAAAACTATGTTTTAAACCTCTAATCAGCATTGCATGAATTTTAATTTTAATCTTTGCGTTGCAGCTCAGCATAACTCCCTCTCTTGTCGTTTGTGTTTGTTTGCAGATCTCGTCTGTTGAGCTGGAGAAAGAGACCGACTCTGCAGGTACTTAAAGAAACATTTATTAAGTTCATAATATCATACTGATCTGTATGGAATGCTGGGAATGCAGCATAGTTGTTTTCCTGTAGTTCAGATTGTAAATTGCGGTGCTAGATCCAAGATCCAAGGTCTTTGGCTCAATTCCCAGAGAAAGCATGAACTGATGAAATACTTTGAAGGCAATGCAAGTCGCTTTGGATAAAAGTGTCTGCCAAATGCATAAACATAAATGGCAACACTATTTATTATTAGATTATTAGATGTGTCTGGTTAAATTGCAGTAGCTGACATTAACTCACAATGATCATGGATTAAGATTTACAAATGCTGTAGAAGTAATTTAATAATGATAATGATATAATAATGATGGAGATGCTATTTCACCTGCTATTTCTATACAAAAGAAGCTAGTATATAGTGTACAGTATGCAAGTGTTTTATTTAAGTTCTGCGGTTGAATGTGTTGCCTTCTCTTCCCAACAGCTGGCTCGTCTGAATGGCCGTCTCCTGTCTTACCGGCCCCGGTCCCCGTGAGCGACTCCCATGAGGTCCCGGGTCTGTCCGGAGCCGTGCCGCTGTCGGTGCCCGTGTCTCAGCCGCTGGAGGACAACGACCTGATGGGAGACGAGCTGGACAGTCTCCTGGACTGCATGTCTAAAGAGGAGGACACACCGAAGGTGAGGGGACTGAATAATGATGAGCGTTGGAGATGTAGCTTGCGGTTTCTAGTGAATCTTTCCTGTTTCTCACTCAGAGTGGAGTCGTTCCTACCGGTCTGGTGTGTTTCTCTTCTCCGACTCCTCGTCTTCCACCCGCGTTCTTCTCCTCCGTCGGAGTCATTTGAACTCTCTGGACACCTTCACTAAAACTGAGATGAACTCGGACTCTTCCAGCTCCACTCTGGATGCGTTAGACTCCATCTGTCCGTCCACAGACACCGTTTCCCTGCAGCGCCCTCTAGTGGTGGGAGGAGATGCACTTGATTCGCTGTCTGAATTTAGTCTGCCAGGTCTGTGCATTCAGATCTTCTAGTCATGTGATTCCTATATTACCTTCTAGATATTTTATTTACAGAAACTAGGAGTGTTGAGATATTAAAGTAGTTTAATAAAGTAATTGCAAATAATTATATTTTATGCTTCCCAAAGTTTCAAGACCTTAATGCTTTCAAGGGAATGTATATTTACATTTGTGATAACAAAAGAACGTTATAATCTTCAGCAATTTCTACTTTAATAGTTATCTTGAGAGACAAATTACATTCATATGACTTTTTAGGATTTGATTTATCTCTAGAAATAACACTTTTAAGATGTCTTTTGTGTCCAGGTTTCCAAGACTGTGGGATCAAATAAATGAATTCTGCTGTATGTGTTTATTTCTCTTTCAGGTGGAAAAGTCTGTCATAATTTTCTGCCGTCTGTCAAACTGACAAACTCTTCTCATACGGTGAGTGTGACCGTCTGATGATATGAAAGCATTGGAGCATCTCTGTTTAACATGAGAGAGAGTTCATGTGTGTGTGTGTGTGTGTGTGTGTGTGTTTTTTGTGTCTTACAGAGAAACGGTCACATGACCTCCAAACTTTCCTGTCTGTCCAAGAACCCACTGGAACAAACACATGAATTTACTCAAGCCTGCAGCACCTGCTTCACTTCTACAGGTGATTCAGATATATTTATCTATTAGGTGTGTAACGGTAAATGTATTCATCCCGAACTGTCACATTACAGACGTCAAAGTTTGGTTCATACAGTCAGACGACAAATACAGTCAGTCACAGGTGATCCCCACTCCAATCCAGAACGGGGCATGCGGTAATGCAATGCTGTTTGCTAACCGCTACAACAGAAAAAACGCAAAAGAAGAACAGCCGATTGCCCTGTCCCAAATGGCACCTTAAACCCTCACGGTCTTCCTCTGAGTCAATAAAACATATGCAGACAAAACAAATTAAAGGTGCTAAAGAGGATCTTTTCGTCGACTGAGAATCCAAAGACTGTTACTGAGTTTTTGAAATGAGCGCATGCGTAAGAACAACCCCCCTCCTTCGAAGGAACGCCTCCCAAAACTCGTGCACGAGTATTGGAACACGAGTGTTTACCACCGGCATTCGCTGTGTTGTGTTAGTGGATTCATTATGTCGGACTCACCGCAGGTAACTCATATCTGCAACTCCTGTCTCCTGACAAAACATTGCATGCAGCGCCTGTGGAGTGTGGAAAGTTACTGGAGAGCGCAGCCGCGCTCGTCTCTCACAAGGAACGTCACGGCAGTGATTGACAAGCCAGAGGGCCAATCATTTACGCGATGATCGCGTAAACGATTGGCTGATCCCTACCTCGTGCACAGATGATGTATATTAATATTATTCCTTCAGTGCACCTAAGTCTTTTATCAGTTAGTAAAGACAGTTTCAAGTAATATGCAAAAATGTATAAAACAAAAGCACCTTTAATACCCACAGCTCAAATAAGATGAAACACGAATGTTTGTTTAACTAAAGTCATTTTTGCTCATTGAATTGGATCATCAAAGGTCAGCAGCAAAGACATTGGTTAATAAAGTGAGATTAAATACATAAAGTGCTATTTAACATGATTATTGCAGGTTAGCATTATATTCTGAAACGCATATGACTCTTTTTATTCATTTTGAGGAATACTGAATCTGTTTTTGTGCAAGTGAGATGAGTAAATGCTCACATATAGTCTAAAACTACAACAACACCTCTGCACTTACTCACGATTTCTCAACATAAGGACAGGAGAGCTGTCAGATATTTTGTTGTAAATTTAAAAGTAATGTTACTTTACTAGTTACTTGAAAAAGTAATCTGATTACAAAACTTGTGTTACCTGTAACGCGTTACCCCCAGCTCTGGCTTTAACTCATCGGTCTGTGTGTCTCTCTCAGGTCCAGGTGTGCTGGATTTTGAGCTCAGGTCTGATGTGAATCACAGCTGTAAGAAGGATCTTCTGTTGTGCAGACGGAGGGATGGGGCCAACTCACCCTGGAGGTGGATCCGGCCCCGCCCAACTCGCAACAACTTCCAGGCTGCCTTTGTGCTCTGCAGAGGTGCGTCACCCGCTGAATGATTAATTAACTAATACCTTAATTATTGTGATTTAATCCTCCCTTTGTGTGTGTTTGTAGAGGTGTTGGAGAATCAGGTGTGTAAGTACGGTGAGGGCTGCACGTTTGCGTATTGTCAAGAAGAGATTGACGTGTGGACGCAGGAGAGGCGGGGCTTACTCGTCAGAGAGCTGCTCTTCAATCCACTGGCGACCAATGAGAGACAAACACTCAGCGTCATTAAACTCCTTAACATACACACGGGCATGTTTATGTTCCTCTGTGAGGTAAAAGCAAACACGCACACAATTTGTGGTTTTCAAACACTTTATATATGAATTTCATCAGCATTTAAATATGTATCAATGCAAACATATTTTTTTGTGAAACCTAATCTTCTGAAATAAGAACCAAAAAAAGGAAATAATGGCATGGTAAAAGTAATCCACATGAATTGAGCAGTTTAACACTGGTCTTGTGAAGAGATATGAATGCTTTGTGTGATGAACAGATTTAATTAGGCTTTTTTTCACATATAAAAATAATCAGTTTTGGTTGTCTGGACTTTAAACGGAGGGACAGAAACCCTCATGTCATTCCAAACCCATAACACTAATCTTCAAAAAAAAAAAAAATCTGAGAGGTTTCTGTCCATGAAACATGTTGTTTTCATATAATAGTTGTCATTAACAAAATCAAAAAACCCTTTGTTAACCTATATGTAGGACAAAACCGCTTTTTCTAGAGCAAAAATTTATAAAAGATTGGTGCTCCTGGTTCAGTGCTGTGAATGATGAGTCATGTGCTCATTTAATGGGACATTTAGGGGTAACTCTTCTGTTTAAACTCTCTGGACGTCTCTGTTCTGATACTGAAACACTGTCGTCTGTCTTTCATCAGGCCTGTTTTGACCGTAAACCCAGAATGATCAGCAAACGCTGGAAGGAGAATCCCGCTCTGTGTGCCAACACTCAAACGCAACATCAGTTTGACAAGAAGAAGTATGTGAGAAAAACACCATGCATCCATTTACTTTGTTCTATCTATTTATCCATCCATCCATCTATCCATCTGGTTTCTTTATTGTTATATTTATCCATCCATTAGGCTTGCTGCGATAGTCTGTGTTGACAGTGTTACCGGTGTTCAGCCGCAACACCGGTTACATCACTTGCCTACCGCGGCACCGCCTTTTTTATAGTAATACAAATCCTTTAGTTCAGTTCGAAAACAAACACTACAGTTAAAAACTGAACACATCTGCTCAATGTAGCGTGAGCCGAACGAGAGTCGCAGCACAGATCAGCAGCAGGGGTCAGATTTCATTTATCACGAGAGTGAGAAGCTGACTGACAAGACAATTTTTTTGTATTTAAACCCAGTCCTAATAGGGAACCTGCAAAGGATTACTTGTGTTTTTCTAGTTGTTGTATTTTTCATTTAGAATAACCCACCGTTCAAGCAATTGCTGCCCCCGAATTGGCACTAATATGAAAGCGAAAGAAAAATCCTCAGTATTCATAGTCTATTGGCATAGAGTTATGAACGCACTGTTATGAATGCCCATGCACATTTTACTTTCGCTTTATCTCAAAATAGCGATTTAAAAGCATGACGTAAAAGTGTTATCACACGTCGATTAACTGGTTGGAAAATTTCCTCACTGTCACAACCCATCCATCCATCCATCCATTGGTGTCTTTGTTCTAGTCGGCCAGCCATAATAAAGCATCTGTGTGTCTCTCTGTCAGGTGTCTGGTTCACGTGGTGAAGAACAGCACTGTGAGTTACAGTAAGATCCGAGCGTTGAGTTCTCACTGTCAGTTTGACATGTGCCGTCATGAGCTCAGTTTGGGCTGTAAGAGGGAGGACGGCTGCTGCTTCGCTCACTCGCTCATCGAACTGCAGATCTGGATCCTGCAGAGAGAGACTGGTACACAAACACACACTGGAGATCAGATACACACACAATACGGTTTAATACCGGTTACTGTCATGTGACAGAAATCATAACGTGCATTACCAACTCATGAGGCACTAAGTGTGACATTTGGAGTGGAAAAAATTCATTATTTTAGTCAAGTACTGTATCTGTATATACTTTAGATGTGCCTCACGTTTGTCGTAAAAACTGAATTATTTTGCTGTTACAATGAAACATCTATACTAAATATTTCATTCATCAATTTCATCTAAAGCGTCACTTGCACACAGATATTCTTGTGATGTCTGGTTAAAAAACAATTGTGATGTTTGATATTTGTTTAAAACTGCTTATGTTTGCACAATAATGATTGAAAGGATTGTGTTCTCTAACTTTTTTTCTTGCTGTAATATTTGTTTTTTGCTATGAAGAGGATGGTAAATATCTCAAAAAATACACAAATAAAACAAATCAATACTTTGTCAAAATAAATAGTACTATGACAATAATATAATAATGGCAATAAAGACACCATGCATCCATCCATCCATTTTCTTTTCTATCCATCCATCCATCCATCCATCCATCCATCCATCTGGTTTCTTTATTGTTATATTTATAAACTCACCAAACTTCATCTCTCTTGTGTTTAGAAATCAGCCATGAGGAGATTGTGCAGGAGTCCAAAAAACACTGGAACAAACAGCGTGTGAGTTTCTTATCTATTGTTACATAATGTTAATATAATATCAAAGTATTTATTAAATACTTTGTAATTATCATTATTTATTCAGCCTGGTGTTGTTCTAAAGTTGTATGACTTTTTTTTTTTTTGCATTGCACAAATGGAGAAGTTTTAGAAAATGTTCTTCTTGCACTTTTAGAATTTTGCTCCATTTTAATTTTGGTCTTTTAATGTTGATATTTTATTGTAACAACAAAATAATTCTTTTTTTTTAATGACAATTCTCATTAAGAACCTGTAATAATGCTTTAAGGCCAATAAAATATAAAACAATAAAACATGCCATTATATGATAACAGCGAGAAGAACATTTTCTAAAATTTCTCCGTTTATGCTCTGCAAAAAGAAGGAAACATGTGTAAGTAAATAACGAAAAATTATCAGAAATTTGGAAAATGTTCTTTCAACTGTTCTGGAAGTAGACAATAGGGTTTAGTGAGGGGAAAAAAAAATTATTTATTATTTAGTGAAAATCTTGACTTTGGCCATTGCTCATCTATGGCGTGAGTCTCATGGGATTTTTTTATTTATTTTTGATTTTAGTTGAATTATCCTTGAAATGCTTAGTGTTAGAGGTCTGATCACTGTGAACAATAGTAAAACCGCATTAATTTGTACATAGATTGTTGTCATAAAGCATGTAGTGATCGTCTCTAAACTCTCTCTGTTTATATTGTGTCTTCATCAGCCTGTGATTGCGGCTTCACGATCACCAAATAAAAACACTGCCGCAAAACCAAGGAGTCCAATCAGAGCAGAGCAAACGAATGGGAAGGCGGGTCCTGTGCAGGGAACAGGAAGTGCTGATGCAGCTGAGGTCAAAGGTCACAGGCTGGAGCTGATGATGAAGTTTGTGTGCGGTCAGTGCTGGAAAGATGGGCTGCTCAGTGAACCGGACCGAGCGCTGAAATACTGCACCTCTAAAGCCCGACACAGGTGCGGACGGACGGACACACACACAGACGCCACATCTAAACACACGCGAACCTTCTCACTCGCTTCCTCTGTCTGTCTCTCTTCAGCTGGACCAAAGACAGGAGGGTTTTACTGGTCAGGTCTCACGAGAGGAAGAAGTGGGTCACAGTGCGGCCTGTACCTTTTGCCAAGACCTTTCCTCAACAATACGACGTGAGTGAAATCAAAGTAGTGATGTGAATTATTTTGTTTATTTATTATTCTACATACAATATATTTGTCAAAAGCCAGTGTTCATTTTGATAGCAAATTTTGATTTAGTTTTAGTCAAAGTCTTTTGACTAAATCGAGCATTTAGGGAACTCAATTCTGCACTCGACGTGCTGTCAGAGAGGTGGCTTTCTGTGTGCACACTTTAATAAAGATGCTTAAACTGTGAGCTCCTGGCGTCTAACGCTGAATGTTTCCCCACAGATCTGCATCCATGTGCTGAAGCAGCGTAAATGTCATTACATCGGGAACTGTACTTTCGCTCACAGTCAGGAGGAGAAGGAGCTGTGGACGTACATGAAGAACAACGGCTGTGAGCATGAAATCAAACACACAGTCAACACTGATGTCTATTCATGCACTGAAGTTGGTCCTGTGTAGTGTGATAGATGAGGATTAATGTTAGGGCTGATTGATTTAGGGGAGAAAAAATTCTCCAGAGAATCTTTGCACTGCAGGACTAGTTTGCAAAATTACGTTTTGCAAAAAAATTGAATATGGCGGAAATATTCTTTGTCTCGAGTTAAAAATTCCTATGCTGGCAAAACGAGTCGCTGTGAGCAAATTTTGAAAAATTAGTTACTATTTTCACATTCTCTATTAAAAAGCCTTCAAAATGTTGTATGATTTGTTGGAATCAGACAAAGAAAAAAATAGCTATACCTGTTTGAAGTCAATAGAGTCAGCAAAGTAAATTTTGAGAAAAATCGAGTTAAAGAGTTTTCTGAAATTTCCAAAAACAAAATCACCAGCAACCATACCTTAAAACCCTGGTAATACCACCAGATTTGGTACAAACTGAGGTTAAAACTAAATATCTATAGGAAAAAATACATATTCAACTTTTTCCCCCATGAAACCACAATTGCTTGATTAACATTAAAGTATTAGTTCACTTTTAAATAAAATTTTCCTGATAATTCATTCACCCCCATGTCATCCTAGATCAGTGGTCTCAAACTGCCGGCCCGCGGGCCATTTACGGCCCGCCCTCCCCTTCTACCCGGCCCGCAACTGATCTCAAAAATAAAACATAATCCGGCCCGCTAAATTATTATGATTAGTTGCTACCTGTCTGATATGCAAAGAAAAAGTCGCCATTCTAAGGGGCATTCACATATCGCGTCACATAAGCGCCCGCGCCGCATTCTCCTTCTTTCCAATGCGCTTTCGCTCCAGTGGCGTCTGTCGTTGCTATGCAACCATGAGCGTCTCTCAACCGCGTCGCTTCTATTATGAGCGCGCTTGCCTAAATTACAGTAAAAGCACTCGACTTTAAGTCACGAGCGTCGATTTAAACCACCGAAATGCGTCCGATGAAACCATTAAACGTTACCGATGCTCAAACAGCATCTTGGAGAAATGTGTCTCAGCTGTGTGAGCAGAAGCGCTGCAGGTGTCTGTCAAGAAACAGAAGAAAGTACAAATGTATTGATTGTATTTGTTTAGTACATTGTAGTTCAGTGCAAGATTTTAATGTTATTTAAGCTAACATAAAGTAAGAGAAAATACTTCCACTAAATGTTTAAAACTAATAATGTATGTAAAAATGAGAGATTTTTATTTTTTGGCAAAATAAAGTTGATAGCTCCAGTTTATTGTTTATTTTTGACCCCTCCACGCCACAAGTGTTGATGGTTTTGTTCCTAAATTACTAATTTTTTTTATTCCATGCACCTTGTTGGATGTGAGAAGTCGCACCTATTGCAATTAATAGTATTATATTAATAGTATTATATTAGTAATAGTATTATATAATTATATTACACTCTGTAACAATGAGAGAGACACTGCTGTTTACATTTAGTATGGTAAATAAGATATTATAGTATAGGTATAAAAATATTTTAGTAGGCCTAATGAAATTTGAAGTAAATGAGAAATAATGCAAAGGAAAGTAAATTTTCAGAAATGTCGCGTTTTCTTGCGCTTGATTGTTAATATGGCCCTCCTGTGAGGTGTCAATCACAGAAACGGCCCCCCGCCAATTTGAGTTTGAGACCCCTGTCCTAGATCTTTCTTTCTTCAGTCGAAAACAAAAAAAAGAAGGTTTTTGATGCACATGCTTCCGCTTTCTGTATTCTTTAGAAGCTTACTCTGTATGTCCTACGCCTTCCCTATTCTACTTACGGAACAAAATCAGTGCCAGTTAATTTTTTTCCGTAAGTAGAATAGGGAATGTGTAGGACATACAGCGTAAGCTTTTTGAAGAATAAGAAAAACGGAAGCATGTGCAAGGTGATTATTTGTGTTTATAAAGCATATACAGTTGTATTTTTTTCTGAAAATTATCGATTTTTAATGAAACAGACAGCCTATATTACCTGTACATCTCAGCTCTAATATAATGTTACACATCAGATGTTTTTCCACAACAGTTAACCAAATGTTCACTTAAAGCTGCAGTAGTTAACTTTTGTAAAAATTTATTTTTTACATATTTGTTAAACCTGTCATTATGTCCTGACAGTAGAATATGAGACCGATAATCTGTGAAAAAAATCAAGCTCCTCTGGCTCCTCCCAGTGGTCCTATTGCCATTTGTAGAAATACACCGCTCCTGGTAAGAAACAACCAATCAGAGTCAGGAGGAGTGTCTTAGCAGTGTCAATCAAGCTCGTGTGCGCGATGATCACACCCCTCTCATGCACAGCCATAGTGCACAGCGCGTACAGACGTTCAAATTCAAGATTACCGGTGTGCTGCAGCTTTGCTTATGGCGGACAACAATCCAGTTTCGTACGTATAATACGCCATAAAGTGCGTATATGCACGCAAAAAACTCATTTTGGCGCATTTTCGTGTGATTGGGCTCCATATGCAGTTTTAAGAGTTTTTCAAGCGAGAATGTGCTGGTTTAAAGCTCAAATTTGTGGTTTATTGATAAAGATAGCGCCTTTCTGAGAATTTGATCTGACGTTGTCGGAGTTGTGAGATCCAGGCGATCACCGGACGCTCAGCGCTCATGTACCCAGCCGAGAGCAGCCTTACCTCGGCTAATCCTTCTGACGTTTGCCGCTCGCTCCGTTTTGGCTGAGGGCAACGTGACGTTTCATAAATTTATATATGGCTATACTTTTGTATCATACTAAAGCGCTGTTTTTGTACGCTTGACTGAATTGTTTGCTTTATTTCTTATTGTATATTTTTATACCTTTTATAATGGCTATTATTGAACATTAAAACTGACATTTAACAAAAAGAGAAGGCTGTGTTTTATGTTAAAGCCTATTTCATTTCATTACAGTGAAGATAATCAGAGTATGCACAAATAGTATTACATTTAATATTTTTGAAATGTAAACGAAAAGCGGCAGGGTTGTTTAATATTTCGTTATAAATATAAGCAGACATTGCAGATAATTAATCACTCGTTGCCTGAGGCTATTAATATGTTTTTGTTTGTTTCTTTAAATAAAACGAAAAGAGGCAGAGTGGTTTAATAACAAATTTTGTTTTATTGTTGGCCAAAACATACATAAAGAGATAACCGGATAAGCCAGTGCGAGCTGAGTGACGTTATCAAGTACGCTGCTGTTCCATTTGCAGAATCACCGGACTTTTGTCAGTCAGTGCAAGTAAGATCATTTCGTTTACATCAGCATGAGTTTGAAAATCACATTTCATTGATTCAGACTCATCAAGAATTCACTATGAATATTCACATTGCGCTTTAAAACGATACCAAACTTGTGCTGAGAGGAAGCTCCAGTTGTCGAGAAACAAGCAGAGAAAAATGGCATTATTCATGGACAAAGGAAAGGTACTCCTCTCAGAAAACGTACAAATAACGATACATTTAATTGCATACGATTGCGTTTAATTGCAGTTTGAAGCATTGGGATCTCTAGACGAGGGGCTTAATGAACAAATTTTTGTGTGAACCTCAAATTCGACCAAAATTGTTTTGCCCGAAAATAGCCCGTCCGCATTCAGACTCCTTTTGCCAGCACTGTTCACTAATGATACAAGACACATGAATCTGCGACAAACTGTCCTAACTTTACTGTCACCAGTGCAGTATGTACTACATATTTTGTACGAGTGTGAATTTGGTTTCAGCTGACATCACAGTCTAGACATAGTCTGAATGAATGACTGGTTTAATTGCAGTCACGGACATCCAGCAGGTGTTTGACGTCTGGCTCTCCAATCAGAACAGAGCATCTGACGGCACCTCACCGCCTCAGCCAGTAGAAGAGAAGCAGATCACCATGCCGACGGACTTTGCTGAACCAATGGTTGGTGCTCGCAGGTTTATTCTTGCCGTTCTGATGTTTACTGTGTGTTCATGAAGTGTGTTTGTTGGTGTAGCTGGACAGTTTCTACTGCCCTCTGTGTGGTAAACACAGTAACAGTGATCGGCAGTGGCAGCAGCACATCACCTCAGAGAAACACAAGCACAGAGTGTTGAGCGGAGAGGGAGAAGACGAGAGTCTGTCCTGGTCCTATCGCTTCCCTGGACCCTGTTTCTCCATCTGCCCCAGGTACACCATCATCAAGTCAATGGACATGATCAGTGATGAAGGGTTTGTTGAAGAATTTTTCCGACTGGCTAATCTGCTATCAGTCACATGTTGTTTGATCAGTATAGGTGGTTTTTACTGTCATCCTCATTGGCTGTGGTGTTTGATTGACAGGTTGACTGATGGTTGTACTGAAGGCTTGAGTTGTGACTTCGCTCACAGTGAGGAGGAGCTTCAGGAGTGGCACAGACGGAGGGATTTTCTGCGCAGGAGGTTGGACAAAGCCAGAGCCGACATGCTGATCTCTGAAACTGACAATGACTTTGGGATCTACAACTTCCTGCTTCAGAACTAAACAAACAAGCTTGTACTGAGTCTGTGAGAGTTTGGTTACGTGAGAGTTACTGTGAGATGAGTGTTTGCATGTTTTAATGAAGCTGAAAGATGTTAACCTCCAGACTGAACTTGTGTATATCATCCAGACGTGACCCATATGTCTGTGAATGGAACAATTTTCGAGAAACAAAATGGTGGATGCAGTTCAATACATTAATTTGACTCTGTCTGGAGTGATTCTGGATCTTGTGAACTGTTGATGTTAGTGTTCATTCTGTTCATACACTGAATAAACGTTTCATCTGTTAGACAGCGATCAGGACATTTTGTCTTTCAGTTGTTGATTTGTCCAGGACTCCAATAAGACGAGCACAGAAGTGTTATTTTTGTAAGTTTGTTTTATTCTTCACTGTTTATACAAGAAAATGAAACGTTAAACATATTGATCATAGTATTATGTAATAAACATTATTTTATGAAATATGTTTTTTTTTTTGGTTTTTTTTAGTATCTGTTTTTTGAATAAATGACTATGTATGTATTCTCTAGTTCTCTGTTCTGAACCCAATATTTCACCGTTGAAATTGATGTGAATCAGTGGAAATGGATCAGAAATCTTGTCAAATGTGTTTAAGGGGAGACACAACAGGCAAAAACACTGTTTTTTCAGGCACCTGTCTCATGTTTTGAGATTTTGCACTTTTTGACTTTTCATAAAGTGTTTTATCAGACTGGTGGAAAGAAAACATCCAAAATACACTTTTAAGTGTTTATTTTATAGCACTTTATCTATTTGCATCTATAGATTTCAATTACAGTAAATATCTGTAAAGGCCATTTTCTCAAAATGAGTTTTTTCTCCTGCTCTGAGTCACAAATCTCCACTTCAGCAGAACTTACACCAAACTTTACAGTTTTATTCCTATCTATATTCTGAAGGTTTTTACAGAGGGATTTGTTGATATATAATTTTCCTGATTTTATACAACATTTTATTTCTAAAAAAACTGGTGAAAATTTTTTTCTGGCTGTTGATAGTATTTTCTGTTTATTGGAGTGATAAAAAGAGATATCCAAAATTTCCTCTGTAAAAACCTTTGAATTTAATATGTCCAAAAAAATTAAACAAGAACTGTGAACCTTACATCATCCAATATTCAGATTTTTGTTCTAGACATTTATGCAAATTAGCGCCTATTTAATTAGATAACGCCTCATTTGCATATTTAAACATTACATTTTAGAAAACTTGTAATACAAAAAAATGTTTGCAATTTTTGATGTAATCAATCACCTGGGGTAGTATGGCGATATCTATTAGTTATTTTACCCTATTCACCTGGGGCGTCTCGCCTTAATAGTTTCAAATACATTTTTCATGTGCACAAGTGTGTTACAGTCACTTATATAATAATATTGTTATTTTAACACAAGATTATTAAAAATTAGTGATTAGTTTGTGAGGTAAAATTGTATTTACATTTTAAAACCAACGTCACATAAATGCACGAGAAGGGGCGTATATTCAGCTGAGCTTTCCTGCATCTACCAAAGATTTTACTTAGTAAATGATGGTGATTATTCATAATATTTATTTATTTATATTTTTTTGTGAGTAATAGGGCACGAGACAAACCCTGCGTCTCAATCAGCTCCCTAGTTCCCTAGGCCGTGAATCAGTATATCATGAAAGTGAATGTGGCTGATTCCCTGATCAGTGTCCTGACTACTGAACTAGGGAGCTGATTGAGACACACGGATAGTTTGAATTTTAAGCCGTTAGCAGGCGCACAAGTTCTGTCAACTGCGCACGCGCCTGATAGTCACTTTTTTTTCCAGCAGACGGACTCCAGAGACAAGGTAAGCGCTTCCTGACCGTTTGTTAATCGATTTTGCCTATATGTTCAATGTTTTTGATATAAGAGCGTTTTAACTGCCAAATGAATAAATACTTAATTACGTAATTAAATATTCTGTTTGGTTGATTTGCGCACGAACAATCTCTAAGGTAAAATCTGAGATGAAATGAATATTTTAAGTTGGCCACTGACGACGACAAAGTACACAATCACTTTAATAATTTCTAAATTTCTAATAATTTCTAGTAAAGAGATTTTTTTTATACATTTTTAGACTGCCGTTTGCACTTGCATCAATCAGCCTATGGTAATAAATTTAATTTTGTAGTGTGTGTATATACCTTTCAACACCAAATTATCTGTTAATATTTGCATTTCAGCCTCACTGATTCAATGAATTGTAGTAGTTTTGTGATATTCAAATTTATGAAACTCAATTTATTTTTTTATTTTATTTAAGCTCGTTGAAAACCTAAATTGTATTGTTCATGTGTATTGGCCTCCTCAAGATGAATCCCTTATTCCTCTCTTTGGAAAAAAAGTGTTTGCTAAATGAACAAATGTGTAGAATGTAAATTGATTTTCTGGTCATAATACCTGTAAACTCTGTAAGTGCTGCTCGCATCTCCAAACACAGCATGTGAAGGAATCATTTTGGTAAAGATTTGTTCATGACAATAACTCTGTGAACTTAATGACCAACAAATAAGGAGCAATAAAACACACTTGCACAAAAAAAAGTATTTTTTTTTTTTTATGTTGCTGATTCAAGGTTTTCTTAGCATTAAACTTTTGAGAGTTTGATTTTGTTCACATTAACCCAAGGGCGGTTTCTACACTAGGGCAATAGGGCGACGCACCACCAAAGTGAGAAAGGGACGGATTCAACCACAGAGTTACGCTAGCTGTCACTGCTAGGCTGTTTGTGTTGGGTGTGCAAATAACAACATGGAAAATTAAAATGGGACTTCATACCTTTATAATAGAGATCGCGAGATGAATCCAATCTGTGGCACTTGGGTAAAATATAAATGTCCATTGCAAAACAAAAACAGTACTTTTTGTCCATGAAATATTGATATATTATCCATTGTTTGCATAACATTTCTTCTTAATGATCTGCTCTCTGTCATCGTTCTTCAAGAAAGGATGCAATCTGAGCAGCGTTTATGTTGTAAAACTGTATACGATCGTATCTAACAAACAAATGAGCCCGTGTCCAAAGTATATTTTTTCAAAATAGTGCAGCAGTTTTAGTTATAATATCCAAGCAGTGCTGTCAGATTTTGATATCCTCCCGCCATTGTCATTGTAGTAAATCTCACAAACAAAACTTTCAGCCAATGTCACGATCCAACAACATATCATAGGGGTTCAATCTTCAGCTGGCTGGTGGTAGCAGCCACTGACAGGTCACGTGACCTGGTGGCAGCTGCCAGTCTGATTCTGGCAGGTCACGTGACCTGCCAGTGGCGCTGGTGGCAGCTGCCAGTCTTGATTCTGGCAGGTCACGTGACCTGCCAGTGGAGCTGGTGGCAGCTGCCAGTCTGATTCTGGCAGGTCTGTCAGCGGTTCTGGTGACTGGCAGAGTGTAACACGTTCCCTATATCTCTGTCGCTGCATGGAAATAGCCTACATAATTGTATTATTATTAATATAGGCCTAACATTATGACTTTATTCTTTTGTATGATTCACGTTTTAGATGGATTTATCTCAATTAAAGCAGTCAAATGATCGTGATCTCAACTGGCGGAAAATGACGCTTAGCCCACCCAGCCACTGCTGAGACGCGAGTATAACGCGTTCTGTGTTACTTTTGCTGCATGGAAATACATAATTTTATTATTATTAATATAATATTATGACTCTATTCTTTTGTATGGTTGACGTTTTAGATGGGTTTATCTCAATTAAAGCAGTCAAATGACCGTGATCTCAACTGGTGGAAAATGACGCTTAGCCCAGCCTGCCACTGCTGAGATGCGAGTATAACGCGTTCTCTAATAACTCTCGCTGCATGAAAATACATAATTTTATTATTATTAATATAATATTATGACTCTATTCTTGTGTATGATTCACGTTTTAGGTGGGTTTATCTCAATTAAAGCAGTCAAATGACCGTGATCTCAACTGGCGGAACTTTAGTAAAATTTTACCTTAGTAAAATCTAGCTCATGAATATTTAGTTAATTAGTGGTTGATTAGGGCTTGTACATGGTTGGGAACACCGATCATATAGAGCATATTGAAAGGCTAATAATTTTCTTGATTAAAGGATTTAAGCACTGTCCCAATCACCCAAAATTCTACTGTCCCATGATGTGACAAAAAACAAAACAAAAACAAAACAAAGAAAAAAACCCAACCTAATTCTGAAAATACATTACATTAAAACATGTTTACAGATTAGTGCATCATATGTTTCCATCAAAAGTTTGTACAATATAGCTATGATTATTTTAGGAAACTATTATTAAAACTACAAAAAGCTTATGTCATTTTCATCAGTTCATGCATTTCATGGTCAACTTTCTGTTTGATGCATGCCCTGCCCACCTACATGATACTCAACAAAAAAAAAAGTTTTTATTTTCACTCATCAGATGAGAAAATTAATTAAACTGTCCCATTTGACCTTATGTCCCAGTCACCCTTGATCACTGTAGTGGACACCATGCATTAAAGGGTTAACCAAAAAAAAAAAAAGAACCCCAACGAGAAAAAAACAATACAACGACCCAATATGTAGGCTACAGCCCAGGGGTTGGGTTTTTGTACTTTGTAGTCTGTTAAAAATAATTGGCGTTAGCCTACCATAAAGATGTCTACCCATCGTATCATATTGTCCTGTTGTCTATACCATCTTCTGTGAAGTTGGAATTTTTGACTATAAGTCTGACAAGTCTATAAGTTTGACTTCTAAGACTTAACACACAAAATTACAAACAACATCTTTATTCAGTTAAAAAAATGACGTGACACTCAGTTTAAAGATAAAAAAAAATGAAAGACTCATCCTAAGGAATTAATCACAAATTCGTTTAAGTTTGCAGCTTTTTTAAAAATTAATATTATTATTATTAGTAGTAGTAGTAGCCTATTACAGACACGAGCTGCGAAAAAAATCCTTAAAGAGAGAGGGAGCGGCTGGTTGAGCGTCCAGAGAAGCATCAGTAGCAACCAGTCAGGATCACGACATAAAGAGAAACCCACCTAAAACGTGAATCATACAAAATAATAGAGTCATAATATTAGGCCTATATTAATAATAATAAAATTATGTAGGCCTATTTTCTTGCAGCGAGAGTTATTATAGAACGCGTTATACTCGCGTCTCAGCAGTGGCAGGCTGGGCTAAGCGTCATTTTCCACCAGTTGAGATCACGGTCATTTGACTGCTTTAATTGAGATAAACCCATCTAAAACGTCAACCATACAAAAGAATAGAGTCATAATATTATATTAATAATAATAAAATTATGTATTTCCATGCAGCAAAAGTAATACAGAACGCGTTATACTCGCGTCTCAGCAGTGGCAGGCTGGGCTAAGCGTCATTTTCCGCCAGTTGAGATCGCGGTCATTTGACTGCTTTAATTGAGATAAACCCATCTAAAACGTCAACCATACAAAAGAATAGAGTCATAAGATTATATTGATAATAATATAATTATGTATTTCCATGCAGCGATAGAAATAGGGAACGCGTTACACTCTGCCAGCCACCGCTGACAGATCTGCCAGAATCAAGACTGGCAGCTGCCACCAGCGCCACTGGCAGGTCACGTGACCTGCCTGAATCAGACTGGCAGCTGCCACCAGGTCACGTGACCTGTCAGTGGCTGCTACCGCCAGCCAGTTGAAGATTGAACCCCCACTCCAACATATTCTGTTTATCTTCCGCATGCATGCACATCTACACAGACACACATCAGTCTCGAATATTATGCAGCAAGCCATATTTTATAATTGTATAAAATAATCGAGCACAAATACGGCTGAGATGCCAAATTCAGCGGCTGGAATTAGCAGAGGTAAAGTGACGGTTCACAGACAGCAGCAGCATCTACCTGTCACTCAAGTGACCACGCCCTTAATTATGCAGAAATTTAAGGCTTAATGTAATGTAAAAGAATGAGTTAGAAAAAAATTCACCCCCCTCACAGTTGTCATGAAGGGCAAAATTAGCAGTATAGACCAAAACCACAATTTGAACCAACTTGTAAACATGTTTTTTTCTGCTGTAAACTTGGCCAATTTAACATGGAACTCAATGAGATTCTGCTCTCTTTTGCAGCCTGTCGATGAATCGCAGTTTAAGTCACTTCCGTATTGGCTTCACGAGAGACTGGGGGAGGTTGCCGCTTGACTTCCATTCAAAGAACTTTTTTTTTCGAACTGCAGGCACTGCAATGCAATCTCTATGGGTTCCGGGAGGGCTCGCATTAACGTGCTTTCGTCATCATACGTAACCTTAACTTGTGCAGCGATTGGTGGAAACAAACATACCTCTATTAATAATTTTTTAAGCTAAAGTGACATTTAATAATTTCCTCAGTGCATAATTTACATTTCACAGACAAATTCTCCAACTGTAAAAGTTAGAAAGTCGAGAAAATATTTCCATTTTGCAGTCAGGCGTGGACGAGCCTTCAGCAAACACAAACTTCCGTGGACGAGCACCGCGCGCCGAACAGACGGAGTTCAATCTGAGTAAAATACATTTTGCTCAAAATATTTGTTGAAAATTTGTTTTTGTTGACGAACATAATTATGTCATATTTCGAACCTACAACTAAGTGTATTTGTACGATAGCAGTAACTGTGTAAAGTGACTATTCTAGGGTAATCAAAATAATAATAATTATAGTCTGTTCTTTTGTTTTTTATTTATTTTCATTTTTAGTTTAGTGTATTTAATTTCTGCTTCAAAAAACATTTTGTTTTTAGATTGTAAAGGTACAATTTTAGAATGTAGCCTAGGCCTAATTTGATTTGACCCCTTTTTTGCACATAATTTATAGCATATACTACACAGTTACATTCATGTTTGTTTTTATAGCCTTCAATATGAACATTGTTTCTAGGAAAATATTGGGCAGGATCTTAAATATTTTTTTTAAATTAAATACAGATATTTTTTGTAGATCTCAGCCCTATGGCATGCTTTAAATACTGAATTTTCCATGTTTTAGATAGATGACTTGTGCCGATATTCGGTAATGCGATAAATCGCGATAATGAATATGCACGATATTGTAATCGTCGGCACTTCAGAATACCGTAAATAATAATTTATTACCAATTATTATTTTTTTTATAAGGCAATTAAGAATACTTTACCCATCAATCGTATAAAATGCACAACACCGCTGTATTCTGCGTCAAAAGGACACGTGCTCAGATGTAAACAATCCCAACGTGCACGAGAAGCACATGGCGGAACCAGTGAAGGAGACGAGCTCAATGAAAGCAAAGACTTTGATGAAAGTGCGCGTTCACTCTCTGACAGCAGAGGGCGCTGATGGAACAGCAGCGTGCAGCGGTTACCACGGAAACCGTGCAAACAAAGTAACTGCGCTAGTGAAGTTTTTAAATGCTTCAAACAGCCATTCATTTTTTTGTAATCTCAGTGTTGTTCATCACAGCACCAAATACTGAATACTTAAAAGAGACTTAAAAGGATATTTATTTTCAAACCTAAACATTTTTATATTTTAATCTGGACTACAACATGCCCTAATGATTAGAAATGTTCTGATTATTTGTTATTGTTCAGTAAAACTTTGAAAACATACAGCTTCATTAGTTAACATGTTAATTCATTATCACTAAACTGACAATAAAAATACTTATAAAGTATTAATTATTATTAATTAATGTTAATTTCTTAGTTACTATTTAATAACATTACTAAAATCAAAATAACTTATTTAATGGACCTGAGATAAAACTGACAATGATCAGTTGTGTTTCTAAATCATTAACAAAAAATAACACTTTCTGTAACAAATGTAGCTATTGCTCAATCGTAGTTAATGCATTAAATAGAGTAAAGTGTTATCTGTTGTTCTTTATAGCCTAATTCTTTTGCTTTTTAATCTGTTTGAAAATTTCAGTTGTTTTTGTTTTATTACAAAAAGAGTTCTTAAACCTGTTAAACTATGACAAAAATGGTTTTGCAACGTATTTTAATATCGTGATAATACCGTATACCGTGATAAAAGCTTCATCAATTAATCGCAACATGAAAATTTGATACCGTCACATGCCTAGATACATTATTATATCACTTGTTAAATGGATAGTTAACAATTAGCCTATTCATTCCTGCATTTCTATTTTTCTATTTTTTTTTTGCGCCCCCCAAATATTTTTTGCACCAGCTGCCACTGCATTAACCTGAAGAAAATCCTGACGTTGTCATCTGACCTGCTGCACAACGAAACCTGGATGATCAGAAACTCCACCCTCTTACAACACTTACCAGGAATGTTGTAGTCTTTGTTAAACTTTAGTTAACATTAAGACACATACACAGGAGTTATAATGCATAATGCCATACATCAGTGGGTCATACCAACTACACAAACTGTATGGGGGTGTCCTGGACAGAACCATTCACTGCATCTACTACAAGGAAGAGACTGTCTCATTATTTCTCTTCCTGTCAAACTGACTGTCCTGTTTGACAAAGGCAAAAAAGGTGAATCCGCGATCAGTGGAAAATGAAGAAAAATACTTTAAAGGATTTTGAGGAGCTTGTTTCAGAACAGACTGTGGATCTTTGTACATTTTCATTTTTGAAAGCATCATTCAGAAAGTGAAAGTAAAGTCTACATTTCTGGAGCTCAAACTTAGAGAATGGATTCACCAGCTGAATATGATTATTCCTGTCCTGTGTGTCGGGAAATCTTCAACAATCCTGTTATTTTATCATGTAGTCACAGTTTCTGTAAAGATTGTCTTCAGCAGTTCTGGAAAATCAAGAAAATTCAGGAGTGTCCTGTCTGCAGGATAAGATCAAAATCTGAGCCGACATGTAATCTTGCTTTAAAAAACTTGTGCGAGTTGTTCCTAAAGGAGAGAAATGAGAGCCAATCACCAGGATCTGAGGAGCTCTGCAGTTTACTGTGAGGACAAACATCCTGCATGTTTAGTGTGCTATACTTCACAGACACACATCAATCACACATTCAGACCCATTGATGAAGTGGCTTCATTATATAAGGTAAGAAAGACTTGTTTTATATAAGTTGTATATCACAAACATAATGTATGAATGTCTCTGTACCATTTTGTATTACATGAATATATTGAAGAAATCTCTGGTGTCTTTCACTTTCAAATTCCAGGAGGAGCTCAATACATCACTGAAGCCCTTACAAGAGAAACTGAAACACAAAGAAAACATTAAAGCAAAGTTTGAGAAAATAGTTCAACACATCATGGTAAGAATTAATTATTTTGACATATACTTACAAGTTTGATTAGAACAGCTGAAATGGTTTGTCTGAGGCCCTGTTTACATCTGGTATTAAGATTTGGTGTTTTGGTCAAACGGATCACAAGTAGACGAGAGACATATAACGTTTACATAATTACACATTAAGTCAGTAGTCAGAGAGTAGGCTTTTGCGGTTGTTTGAACACATTTAACCTCATGAGTGTTTATACTACGAAAGCAATCTCGGCATAGTTAAATAATTAGAGTTCTGTACATGGAAATGACATACAGTGAGTCTCAAACACCATTGTTTCCTCTTATGTAAATTTGATTTGTGCAAAAGACCTCTGAAGAACAGGCGAATCTCAACATAACACCGACTGTGACGCAACAGTCAGGATCATTAATATGTGAAGAGTTCAGATGCAAAAACCGCTAAACACCATCTCTGTCAAAAATGAGATAATGACATTGAACGAATGCTTACGGCACGTAGTACACGTTCAACAAATCACGCGCTTCAAATCCTCTAAATCGCAGCGTCAGCCCATTCAGAAATATCGGTTTGTTGGCAAAAGCCTCTAGACGCCACTTCCCTTTGGCAGCAAAAGCCGCTATATTCCGAGAACCAATCAGAAGGCGCGAATCGAATCATATGATTCCGAGCGGTTTCAATATAGTGGCGCGCTGAGGAGATTTTTTTAGAGTCAGATTCAGATTGAGATTTTTAAAATAAAAGATGGAGTACGATGAAATGGATCAGCCTGTCCTACTAATATTGAATGGCAGAAGAAAACGTTATTTACCTCAAAACTCTGCCTGTCATAAGGCAAAATAGCCTACAGTGGAAATGGCTTGGTCGCAATTGTATCATGCACTCATAACAGTTCTTCGTGCAGTGCCGTTACTTTGAAGGAATCGGATTTATTATACATCAAACAACAGCTCTATTTCGCCAAAGATGCTATTCTTCTGTCTCATATGGAAGCTGTGCCATATAAACGGAGGAGGCAAAAAGTGGAGGCTGAATAGAAGAGACGTGTTAGATCCCTGTGTAAAGAGGTTTGTCTACTGTTTAGTTTTTAAGTGATAAGTGCTCTCATCTTTTTCAGGGTTTTTAGTTGCATCTTTAGTGATTTTTCAACTATTTACCATGTCTTGTCCCAAATAGGTGGATTTAGAGGTTTTTGCCAAAAAATCACGAGTGGATTTAACTGGTTTTGACGCAAAAGAAAATCTAACTTGTTAAAAACCAATAAATTGTCTAGAGTGACATTTTTGAAAAAAAGTTATTTTATTCACTAGCTAATAACCTTATCATTACCTTTAAAATGAAACTCCTGGACTTGATCGTAAAAGCCTGGTAAAAAATGCTCATTTTAAAGAAAAGAAGTCTGATGGATTTAGAGGGTTTTGCATCTGAACTCTTCATGTACGCCCCCAATATTTGCATATACCAGCCCATGTTCAAGGCATTAGACAAGCCAGTATTAACGTCTGGAGCATCACAGACAAATAAACAGACTTTATGGAGGTAAGCAAGCGAGAACAATAGCGAAAAATGGCAGATGGAGCGATAATAATTGACATGATCCATGATATCATGATATTTTTAGTAATATTTGTAAATTGACTTTCTAAATGTTTTGTTAGCATGTTGCTAATGTACTGTTAAATGTAGTTAAAGTTACCAGAGCCATGTCGTTATTTTCATTATTAAACACTTTCAGTCTGTATAATTCATAAATGCATCTTCATTCTTTATAAATCTCTCCAACAGTGTGTAATGTTAGCTTTAGCCCCATTAGCCACAGCATAGGCTACTATTAAACTCATTCAGAATCAAATAAACATCCAAATAAATACCATACTTACATTATCTGATATGCTGCATGCCGAACACTTTGTAAAGATCTATTTTGAGGGATATATTAGCCGTGTGAACTTTATGTAATGTATAGAGTTGCAAGCATTTTTAATTACACCCAAAAAAAGGCAGTTAAAAAAATTGAATAATAAAAAAATCTATGGGGTATTTTGAGCTGAAACTTCACAGACACATTCTGGGGACACCTTAGACCAGGGGTTCCCAAACTTTTCAGCCCACGACCCCCAAAATAACGATGCCAGTGACTCGCGACCCCCACTATCCTCGGAGGTGGTTAACGAGTTGTGCACAAAGGCGAACACGCACTAACGCATGTTTCACACATACTCTGTTTGCAGTGCGCATTTTTTTTCTGTGCCCATATTAACGGATTTCACACTGCACGCGGATGCGGTCCGGCAGTGCGTTCCAGGAGCGGTGCGTCTGCAGCAGTGCAGCGATCATTTACGCGCCGTGTATTTTTGCTGTGCTGCACAGCGCTGAATTAAAACGACAGCGCACTGTTCGCATTAAAATAAACATGTATTGACGCGAAAAAAATAGTAATTTCATCATAGATTCATATAGTTCAAAGTCTCTGTTACACAGTTTAAACACGGCTGCCTCGGGTAAAGCAAGGAAAATAACCTTACCAGGCATTAGGTGAACAAGGAGACATAAACAATAGCACTCGCCTCTGAAGGTGGAAAAACAGTTCTTTATGACCTGAGGGATTTATTGTAAAAGATTTAAAAGGAAAGAAAAGACGAGAGTCGCCTGTTTTTGTCTATTTTAAGTTTTGTTTTTTTTAAACGTTTTTTATTTTAACATAAAGCTTACGTTTAAATGTTTTGCCACTTGCGTGAGCAATATATAAATCTAAAGTATTACTTCAGATAAATATAAAGTAATGAAATGAATAAAACGTTTAAATATAGTGCGTTTAAACGTGACATCTATGAAATATAGTGTAGGCCTATACAAAGAGAATCGCTGTGCTGACAAGCCATATTCAGTAACAACTTTTGGATTTGAAATAAAAATAAGTAAATGTTGTGTTTGTGATACACAGCCATGGATCAGTTGCGCACTGCAAACGCGGCATATGTGAAGCGCGTGCTTCTCCGCTCTCCTCCGCTGCCTCCCTGCGTTTTCTTTTTTGATCGATATTAACCAACGTTTCATTTTGACAAAAATAATATCCAAAGCTTAAAGCCTAAAGAATTACGTGCACATGTATTAATGTTTAACATGTTGCAGTAAACTGACCTGCTGCAGCTGATGCTGTTGCTACTATGTCATTAATCTGTCGTAATCACCTCAGGAGTCACGGCCAAGCGAAAGGAAAATCGAAAGGTTGATGGCTTTTTTTATTTGCATGGTTTTGTTTTTAATTTAACTACTATTTTTAGTATTTTGTGACAATTATTGATAGAATATACTATTTCTAATCGTTTAATTATTTTTTATTTTATTATTATTATTATTATTATTATTTTTTTTTTGATTTCTGGAAATCATCTCGCGACCCCTTCCTCACTGTCTCGCGACCCCGACTTTGGGAACCACTGCCTTAGACTTATATTACATCTTGTGAAATAGGGTTCTAGGTCACCTTTAAGTTTATAAAATCTAACTGTTTGCATAAAACAAAACCTCCAGTTTCTAGGTGCTTTGGCAGTGGGCTGGACTAACAGGTAAGTGGCAACTCAATTACCTAGTGCTAACTCACCTTTCACACTCCCCACATTCAACAATTAATTTTAGGCAAAAGCAGACAACGTGATTAATATACATGAGCTGTTGACAATATTCATCTACCTGAGGCGAGACGTAAACAGAAGTCACCTTTGACTATTGTAAGATATTTAATGTAATATAAAGGGGTCATGACATGGATTTTTTTATGTTCCTTGAGGTTCACTTATTATATAATTAATAAAATGGAGACTTAACATGTCAGGGTGTTTGTAGATAGAAATGGCTCATTCTAAGGTAATAAAAACATAACCATTCATTATGTAAGGTCTTTATACACCTGAAAACATAATTATGTATATTTTATTGCATTTCTGTCAATAGATTCTCCTAAATTTTACACAGTGCACCTTTAAACACTTGTTTTGTGAGGAGAGGCTGAGGGGATTATCTGTATCTGTACTCTAAAGAGTCAGAACAGCTACTTTTACAGTACTAGTACTTCATAAAGTGAAAGTTGTAGTTAACTAACCCACATTTACCCTCTCACTCTTCATGCTGCTCCAGAATCAGTTGTGTCTTTTGAGATGATTGAAGTGAATGTGGTTTGATTTCAGTCTCAAGCTGAGCACACAGAGCTTCAGATTAAACAGCAGTTTCAGAAGCTTCATCAGTTTCTCAGAGATGAAGAAGAAGCTACAATCACTGCACTGAGGGAGGAAGAGGAGCAGAAGAAGCAGATGATGAAAGAAAAGCTGGAGGAGATTAACAAACACATCTCAGCTCTTTCACACACAATCAGAGACATGGAGGAGATGATGAAAGACAATGACGTCTGCTTTCTGAAGGTCTGATTTCACATCATTGATTGATTGATGATTGATTGAGTTCTTGATGATAAATGGTGTGTTTGTTCTGCAGAAGTTTCCAGTCTCAATGGAAAGGTGAGTGATATGCTGGTGTCTCTCTGGTCTCTCTGCTTCTGATCCAAAGCCTCTGCAGTTCTGACTCCTGAATGTTCTTCCAGAGTCCAGATCTCACAGCCGGATCCACAGATGGATTCTGGAGCTTTGATTCATGTGTCACGTTACTTGGGCAACCTGCAGTTCAGAGTCTGGAAGAAGATGCAGGACATCGTCCAAAACAGTGAGTCTGGAGGAAGATGTGTGCTATTACAGATACAGTGGAAATGACATATGGGTTAAGATTGACAAAGTTTAGCATTATAGATGAGTTACTACACAGCAAAAACTCCAGTGTTAAAATTAACTCTCCTGGGAGTTTATGTGATACCACACTCAAGAGTTGTAAAGTGAGAAAATAAGAGCTAACGTGTTAAATTAAGATTAATTAAGCGATTGAGTGATTATTGGCTGTTACAATTCAGTTACAACAGCCCAGAAATATTCTAATATTAAAATGTCAATGGACAAGATCCTAATCTCCATAATGGTGACTTACAATTGTGATTTTCTTCTTTGGTGATTCTGCTTGTTGACATCAGGTATCTTCAATAATGGTCAATCATCACTCACTTTACTAATTACTAATTACACATTCATTTGGTTCATTTGGTGCCGACCAAGAAGAAAAAAAAAAAAAAATTTAGTCCTGGTCCGATTAGCGTTCAGATTAGCAATTTTATCACCGAACCTAAAGATACTGAACCTTAAGGCATAGGGATACATTCACAAGTGATTGGTCGGATTTTTGACGTATTGCCTATTTTGAGACGGAACTTACCGAACATCCAAAACAATGCTGTGTGCTGAGGTAAACGAGCTTGTGTGTGCGTAGCCTGCTGTGATAGTATTTTGGCCAGCTGGGAACTTGTGAAGAGCTTATAAAATGTGTAAAAGTAGTCAAAACAGTGGCGGGAATCCATCCGTTACACACCAAACAATCTGCTGCGTGGAGATGCGCGTCTGATGCCTGAGATGGGCATGCGACTATGACAAGAAAAACCGACATGCGTGAGGATTCTGTCTCGTCTTCCTGTTTTTGGTTCGTTTACATGTCTTTGGTCCATGTTGCGTTCATATATCATTCGAACCGCACCAGAGTTCGTTTGGAAGCGGACCGAGACCCATCTTTTCAGCGGTCTCGGTCCACTTGTTTGGTGAACACCAGGTTTCGTTTCACATATGTTCAACGAACCGCACTAACCGAGCAATCTTCGTTTTAATCGAACCAAACATACCAAGTGTGAACGCACCCTAAGACTCTTATTTAACACTTTACATCTCTCAAGTGTGGTGTTACATACTCCCAGGAGAGTTAAATTAACACTGGAGTTTTTGCTGTGTACACCAGAATGAGTTATAAACAAGAGAAGAAAATGATATTTACATTTACATTGGATACAGCAGATCTCTACAGATATCAAGTGTTTTGTCAGTGTCAGTTTCTGTTGACATGGGATGCAAATCTGAAAATTCTCAAGCACATTTACTATAACACTGACAGAGTGATCAGACGAAAATGTCTAATGTGTTTGATCAATAGGACGAGTGTCATAATTCATAATCACTCTTGATCACTTTATGAACATCAGAATAAAAGCAGCTGTTGATTGTGTCTCATCAGCTCCTGTGATTCTGGATCCAAACACTGCAAATCCACATCTCATCCTGTCTGATGATCTGACTGGTGTGAGATACAGCTTGAACAGTCAACTGCTACCTGATAATCCAGAGAGATTTGATGAGTATTCATGTGTTCTGGGTTCAGAGGGTTTTAACTCAGGAACACACTGCTGGGATGTGGAGGTTAAAGAGAGTTTGTACTGGAGTCTTGGAGTAACTACAGCATCAAACCAGAGGAAGGGACTAGTTTTCTTTAATTCTGATGTCTGGTGGGTGCAGTATGGACTAGATGAAAGGGTTGGTTTTCCTGTTAAACAGAAGCTTGAGAAGGTGAGAGTTAACCTGGACTATGACAGAGGAATGGTGTCATTCTCTGATCCTGTAACTAACACAAATCTACACACATTCACAACCACCTTTACTGACACAGTCTTTCCTTTCTTCTGGTGTCATGAATTGAAAATTTTACCAGTTACATTGCATCTGATAGAAGAGATCTGACATGCCTCCTGGAGGTCATAGGCCCAAGCAGGCTCACAGAAATCTGGTCTTCCACAAACCATTAACAACTTGTATTCTCCTATTGATGTTGGCCAAAATGTTTGGTGACATATTCCTTAAACATCAAAGAGACTCCACAGGGGGAGACCTGACATCATCCCCACAAGGAAAAGATCTGATTCTTGAACAAATTGTTCTTTTCAGTCAATTTGCAGCCAGGAATTTGCTGAGCTGGTTCACAAAACCAAAATAAATAGAAGTTTAGTTTTGGGTTCATGACACAAGATGCAGAATTAGAGACAACTCTAGGAGCCACTAGACCTGTTACTGAACCAAAGAACCACTTCGAAATGAATGAATTAAACCAGCAGTCAGAGTCAGAAGTCAGTGATTCAATCATGTCTGACACAAAATAACCAATGAGCCGGTTCAACTGTTTTCCTAGTATTACAGAGGACTTGTCTGTTGGGACTAGTGTCGTCAGAAGTATTGGTACTTCAGTATCAAGTCTGTACTGAAATTTTAAACATGTACCGGGTCAACTTGGTACAATGATAGGCAAGATAGGCGGCTGTTTTTAAATGTGCCTGTGCATTTAGTATTTGTGTGGGCACAAGAAAAGTATCCAGTGTTTCTATTTACAATGTGTTTTGAAGTGTTGTGCATTGTAGAAATGCAATGGCCAATGAGACATGTTTAAGTTTAAGTTAGTCAGAATCTGCTCAACGCTGCTAAAAATGCCAGAGTTTATGTTCTACCCACTCATGAATCCTTTCATTACAAAGTATAAACACAATGTAAGTATAAGATTCTTGGCAGTGTAGGCAGCTTCTTCGATTATAACTGGAGTTTTCACATAAGGTAGAACTTGATCTTACACTCGAACTTAAGTGATTGACAGCTTCAGTTATTATGGGAGTGCTCTTTGCTTGCTTTCTGTATAACCCGTTTGTAAATTGAAGAAAAGTTGTATTTTTCATGCTGCTGAGTAGACATTGCACTGTGATAACCACAATTAATTGTGGGATTGAATCCGAAACTGCAATGACTGACATAGTGATAACCATAGCAATAAACAGGAAATAAAAATCTGATACTGTATGCCAAAATAGATGTATGCATCAAGTCTTGGAGTGTATATACAGATTAATAGACTTTCCACTTGTTTTATGTAATGTTTCTGTTTTTTGTTTTTTTACTTGACCTTTTTAAAGGAATGTTTACTCAATCTATATCTGAAGGCCACATGCTGTTTTAATGTACTACTTACTATCATTAATAATTAATCATTTATTTAACATTTTTTATTTTAAAATATTTGAATAGTTCCAATAGGTTTTGATATGGTACCAAAATACCAAAGAAATGAAACTGTACTGGTGTTGCACACTGCTTAAGTTTTGGTCCTGAATAAAACATTTATAAAACCACAGATCTTTGTTTCTGTGCTATTTTTGAATTATTAAAACATATTTGCAGATGAAGGTCTTGAGACTTAGAATTAGTAGACATTTTACTTTATGATGTTACTAAAACAAATTAATAACATTCGTAACATTAGATCTCACTCTGACCGTCCCTTTGTTCTAAATAAATTGAAACCTTTGTTCCGCCTTCCCTCGACACCTTATGTGAACAAGTCATGGCCATAACCCCATGCGGTGCTTTCCACACTATAAAAGTGGGATAAACTTCCGGATCATCCTCTTACCTCGCCTCAGGAGATGTTGGAAAACTGAATAAAATTAAATTTAAAAACTAAAAAAGCATTGTTTGCGAGTATCTACCATTCAATTAATCACCTAAGTGGTGCAGGTGCCTTGCGTTTAAGTTAAGAATATACATATACAATATACAAAAATGTTTCACATGATAATATTGTAAATTTTGATGGTCAGGGTAGCTGCTGTTTAAAAGAAAACATAAATAAAATATGTGCTGAACATATAAATCAACTAGAACTGTGTTTTAAGACTGTTAATAAGAGAAATGAACATGGCAAATTGAACATTCAAGTTTATAAGAATCTTCTTAATGTTGTCGGTTTTGGCCCCACGTGTCAGTCTCACTCAGACTCAGCTTCCCCTCTGCATGTGTTGTCTGTGGTGTGTGAGTGTGAAATAAAGACTGGGAGAAAAGAAAACAAGCTAAAAAACCCAGAACCAAAAACCCAGGAGTTTTTATAAGCTGTCGACCCAAAAAACAAGCATTTAAGGACTAAAAAGTGAATACAGGCAATTGACCCTTCGCAGGGAGTTTGATTGACAAGCGATCTAACCAAACAGAATGCCGAATCCGCCATTTTGTCTGACAAAGCAGTCAGGAGTTAAAAGATTAACCTCTGTGGACTTAAATTTGAAAAATTGTGTGTATTGATGTCTTTCTGCGTTTGAAACAACATTCATTCTCATGTTCATTTGATGCTATGGATGAACTAGTAGGAAGAGATGACCGGTTCACGAGCTTCTTGAGCTACAGCAATCTGTCACAACACATTAAAGAGCCACAAAACAGTTTTTTATTATTGAATTTCTAAAAAAAAAAAACTACATAGTTTGAAAGCTGGGACTTTGTTTAATATCATAAGTAACCTGCTTTGTCTTGTCTGTCGACGTGTTGTCAGTGTCCTCTGCGATGTATTTTTCACTCTGTGTGGCATGACAGCGCCATGGCTTGTTGGACATGGCAACAGTAACTAACCCTTTGTGAAGGGTCAATTGAGACAGAGCGCGACATGTCATATTACTATGAGAACTACGCCCACTGGAGGGTAACGTAATTAGCAATAGGAAATATAATATATAAAACTGACATTTGGATATTTGACTTAACAGTGACTAAATGTTTACTGCACACGTAGGCTTAGGGCCTTTGCACACTGAGTCCGAAATTTTCGCATGCGTTTTTTCGTATTCTTAAGGCTAAAAATTTGTCACGCACAGAGACCTTGCACACTGAGTCCGATGCATATTAATGAATGCGTTGTGAAAAAAATCGCAAAACAATACAAAATGAAGTCTTCAAGCAGTGAGCATGATTTAGTTGTCCTCCCTCTCCTTAAAAAGAGGAAATATTGGGTCGATCCAATTTTTGAACTTTAAAGAGGTCATCTAATGCCCCTTTCACAAGATGTAATATAAGTCTCTGGTGTCCCCAGAATGTGTCTGTGAAGTTTCAGCTCAAAATACCCCACAGATCATTTATTTTGTCAAATTTGCCCTTATTTGGGTGTGAGCAAAAACACACGTTTTGTGTGTCCCTTTAAATGCAAATGAGCTGCTGCTCCCGGCCCCCTTTCCAGAAGAGGGCGGAGCTTTAACAGCTTGTGCTTCGGTCGCTCAACAACAACAAAGCTGGAGAATCTCACGCAGCAAAATGAGGATTGTCAGTAACGGTGTTCAGCCTTACATTGTTCAAACCGGAGTAGACACTGATGGAGAGACTCAGGAAGAAGTTACAACTTTTAGAATGAAACTGGACGTTTCTGAATCAGTAGTGGATCAACTTGATCAGCCCTGACTGAATTGAGTTTCTGAATTTACCCCACTGCAGTTTAACAATACAAATGAAATATAATTTTTAAACCTCAAATTCAATTTGTTGTCACTTTTCTAGCTCCACACTTTAAGACCCAAAGTGATTTCATTCCCATTCCCTTGCAAAACCGACAGAAGAAAATGAAAAACTATAAACTGCCCTTAATTTCCAGACCTTTTCAACACTTCATGTATTTGTTATAAAGACTTACAATTAGGAGGGATGTCTATACTCGATCTTCTCCTGTGAGCAGGATTTTTGGTATCAGTCTCTGTATGAAACAAAAGTCTTACATTATATTTGACTCTTTCGTCAAGGTAACAAACCAATAAAAATTAAGATCTTTGATCAAATCTTAAAAGCAGCAATATTAGTGAAAGTGATGTTGGAAAAAGTCATTGATTTTCATAGTGTGTATAATGTAGTAATCTCTATATTTTCTACTGGTATATATCTGTATGTACTTTTAATTTCTGCTAGATAGAATTAAATGAATTGTTTTTGAACAGTCATTTGAAACTCGATCTGTGTGTGTTTGTTACCTGTGTTGTTAGCACTGGACATGTTTATGAGGCTGTTTTCTCCTTTGTCTCTTTCTTTAGTCTTCACAGTCAGTCATCTTCTTTAACACCGGATGTTTGTCTCTTCATTGTCCTGTTAGAGAGTCAACAAACTTCTGAAGCTGTTCATCTCTCCAGACCGTGAAGCTCTGTCACTGTTCTGTTAACTCTGTGTATGATATTTTTTTGTCTTTTTTTAATGACTGTTCAACAGAAAAAAATTGCACGATTTGTTTCTGGGTTCTGTGACAGAAGATGAAAGTGAAACTCACTGTGTTAGAGCTCATGCACATAATAATTACTTTCTTAATTAACTAGATTTGTCATTTAGTGTGCAACTCACATTTACAGTTCATATTACATACAACATTATTTATAATGAAATTCCATACCTGTTCACGGAGGTTTCAGCATTATGTTTCTTTCTTTGTTACCAGCATGAAAGCAGGAGAAAACGTATATGCAGGTGGAGTCAATGATGTTATCAAGGTATTTCTGTCTCAGTCTTTCTTGTCTGACAAGAATGCAGGTAAAAGTGCAAATAAAGACCATATGACCAAATTACCATGATTATTAACTATTTTATGCATATCTTTTATTTTTTTGGAAAAATTTATTGATCATCATCATGGTGTATTTTTGGAATTCTAATCAAAACTATATATTGGATTATCTTCTTCAGCATTTCTTGTTTCTCTGAAAACTGAGGCTGTAGAACGCAGCTCTCCAGATCAGACAGTAAAAGTTGAGTCATAGGTATGATTCTGATTTCTCTGCCATACATTTGTGGAATTCATGGTCAGTCAGATATTGTTGAGAAATATGACTACATTCTACATAGCAGTATTTCACTCACTAAATATTGAAAATATTTTTAAATAAATTTTAACTGATTTTGAGATTATACCCGGTTTTTACAGATAAGGCTTGAGTCCCAGACTTAAATGCATGTTTGAAGCTGTTTTAACTGATGTCGTGAACAAAAGCTGCCTGAACCTCGATCTGAGGCTGAATGCGAGTTGCCTTGTGCACAGCTATGGCAAATCACACAGCACTGCCCACAAGGCTATTGCTCCAACATAACAGATTTTTTTAATCATTCATGTCTTTGGGTCATCAGATTTCTGCTTGTTCTAACTAGAATAGATCAGATATACAAGTAGCACAATAAGGATCACATTTATATTGAATGCACTAGTGGGAGAGCGACTGCATGTGAATTAATTTTACCTGCCAGCATTTCTCTCTGAATAGTTGTGGGTTTTAAGTTACTAATAAATATATGCTGGAACTTTTTCAGTTTCTAAGCTATTTTATTGATAAATCACAGAATAGTGATGAAAGTACATTTTCTGCACTACTGAATGCTTCTTTGTGCACGCGATCAATCTGCATGTGATTTACGTGCTACAGTCTCTGTGTGTGTGCGTTACAAAGCAGCATCATGCATTAGTTTAGGTGGTTCTCAAACCTGTCCTGGGGACCCCCCACCACTGCACATTTTGCATGTCCCAACCGCATCAACACACTGATTCAAATCATCAGCTTAATTAGTAGAGACGTAAGCAGTTGAATTGGGTGTATAGATGAGGGAGACATGCAAATGTCATGGTGGGGGGTCCCCAGGACAGGTTTGAGAAGCACTGGTTTAGAACAACGATTAACTTGCGTGTAAAATAAGCTGTTTAAAACGTGCATTCAGCTTTTTATTTATTTTCATTTACTATTTAATATGGAGTGAAATGAGGACTTTAAAGATTCTTATCATGTTACACCTTCTACAGGCCATGACCAGCAACTAGACAACGTCAAGCTTAAAGGTGCTCTAGAACGATCTTCACAAGATGAATATAAGTCTAAGGTGTCCCCAGAATGTGTCTGTGAAGTTTCAGCTCAAAATACCCCATAGATTTTTTAAATTATTTTGTTTATACAAACTGCCTATTTTGGGGCATACATTAACTATGCCCGATTCGGATGCTCATTTCAGAGGATTCTGATGCAGTTTGATAGTGGTAACAGACTCTTTATTGATTCCCTGTCCATGATGTTTAATCTTATTCTGTATGTTCTCTGGCGCTCGTTGTGTATTTGTGTGTGCAATGTATTTTTTTCCCTTCCCCTCGGGGGCTTGCCATATATAGGTTGGTGTATGCGCACTTTTGGTACTGGAGTGCCGCGGGTTTTTCAGCTTGGTTGATACATGTGTGGCAGAGAATAAAGTGAAAGAAAGTTCTGACGACTGTCGTTTTATTGTTTTCTTATTTCTAAGTATTTTAGGCGAACCCTGTACAACGCTCGGTCACATTGGTGGCAGCCGTTTTGTTTTGTTTTAATTTGCTTTAACGTGGCTCAGTGTTACGGCGTGTGTTTTACTAGTTAGTTTGCAGTTTAAAAGACTGTGAAAGAAAGACTAAAAGAGGCTTTTGGGCAGAGGCAGTTTATCAGCCCCCCCTCGTGCCCTGCGCGAACGTTTGGAGGTGTATGCGGCAGAGATCAGCAGATTAGTGGACGAGGCTTTTCCTGAGTATGGCGACAAGGCCCAAAGAGAAGAAAAGTTTCGTTGTTTCTTGGCTGGTCTGGATCCTGTGCTCAGGGCTAAATGTCATGAACAAGGAGCAACAGATTTGGGGAGGCAGTGATAAACCGCACGGTCGGTGTGAAAATGCCAGACCCTCAATAAAGACTGATTACATTTCCTGTTATGCTGCCTACGGTAATGATGATGGAGGAGCAGTGGCTGCTGTTCACCCACTCTGTGTCTGATAATGGAGGTCTATACAGAGCAGTGGATAGATTAACGGAAGAAATGAGAAACATGAGAATGGAACTGATGCGCTTGGGTGACGAGAACCAAAGACTGAAAGCAAGAGTGAGTCCTAGAGCTATGGATGAGTGGAGTGGAGATCGCTCTCAGTCTAGAGGAACGTGCCAGTGTGTCTGCGGGGGTCGTGGATGCCAGTAACGTGTCTTTGCCGCGCGGAGGGGTCGTTCGCCTGAGAAAAAAGTCATTCCAACAGCATGATGAGCACACATCAGGTATGGATGATCAGAGTTATAAAGACTCATACTCTGCTCGGTCCCCTGCTAAACGCAGCCCTAGCCCCAGTCCTCGCAGATGGAACAGCTATGAGAATGACTCCAGAAAGCGGGGTGTGCGTTTCATGTCTCCTGGCGGAGCGGCGCAATGGGCCGGGAAACGGATTTTAGCTGATGTTGAGGCCCAAACACCAGCTATGCTGCCTGTGGGCCCTGAAATGGACAATGCTGATGGTAGTGACCACATTTCAAAAGACATGCTAGTGTCATATGTGAGAGGGGTGATTGAAGGTGTGGAAGTGCAGATGTTAGTCGACTCCGGTTCCAGTGTATCTCTCATGAGTGCAGACTTCAATATGTCAGTTCCAACACTTCGTAATCGTCCATTGAAAAAGGACTACGTGTCAGCCCGTGCTGTGAATGGACAAATGCTAGATACACTGAGCACCGTCACTGTAACATTTCAGCTGGGTCCTGAGTCGTGGCAGCATGTATTTCATGTGCTAAGGGAAACCACACAGACTGTGCTGCTGGGCTGGGATTTTCTGTTAAAAAATCATGCTTTGATGGATCTCAGCCATGCTAAACTACAACTGTGGGGCATCTCAGTTCCTGTCCTTACCAGCAAAGATTTCATTCCGATGTGCTGCAATGTGTCGCTGGCCACCGCTATGAACTTACCACCCCTCAGTGAGTCAGTTGTGGCAGTAAAAGTGTGTTCACCTAATGCAGCCCATGTGGCGAGTGACTTTGTTGGCTATCTGGAACCCAATGTGGCTGATTCTTCCGGCCTAGTGGTTGCTCACACAGTGGCCACGGTTCACAATGGACTGACCAAAGCTCAGATTTTGAATCCTACTGGACAGGACATTTCATTGAAACAAGGTATGCACCTGGGTGTTTTACTCAGTTGATGACTCTGATGTTCAGCTGTTTCATGATCCAGCTGATATAACTACAGCAACCATTTCCAGTGTGGCGCCTCCAGTGTCGCTGGATGAGTCACCTATTTCTGAGTCGGAGAGAGCTGCGCTTTCAGCATTGCTGTTGGAATTCATTGACTTCTTCAGCTCCTCCAAACGGAATTCTGATAGATATACGCTAGTGAAACATCACATTAGAACTGGTGAGTAGACTCCCATTAAACAGCGTGCATATCGTGCATCCCCTGAAAAACATGCTGAGATAGAGAAACAGGTGGCTGGCCTGTTAGCGGATGGCGTCATTGAGCATAGCTGTAGTCCCTGGGCGTCGCCAGTTGTTTTGGTGAAAAAGAAGTGTGGCACATGGCGTTTTTGTGTAGACTACAGACGCTTAAACAGTGTGACTATTATGACTATTGTGACTATTATTAGCGTGTGGATGACACGCTGGGCGCGTTAGCAGGTGCAGTGTGGTTCAGCACACTAGATTTCTCTAACGGTTACTGGCAGGTGGAAGTTGCTGAGGAGGACAGAGAAAAGACAGCCTTTACGACAGGACAAGGCCTCTATCAGTGGCGGTCCATGCCGATGGGCCTATCCAATGCCCCCGCCACATTTCAACGTTTGATGGAGCTGGTCCTCAGGGGGCTTCCGTGGCACATCTGCATGGTATATCTCGATGACATTTTGATTTATAGCAAAACATTTTGAAGAGCACCTGTCAAGTCTGAAAGAGGTGTTTTTGAGAATCCAATCTGCTGGTTTGAGATTGAATCCAAGCAAATGTCACTTTGCCAGAGATCACGTGGTCATTTCTCAGAAAGGTCTTCAACCTGATCCAAAGAACACGGAGAAAGTCTTAAACTGGCCAATTCCCCGTTCTCCTTCTGAGGTGAGAGCCTTTGTGGGACTGTGTTCCTATTACAGACGTTTCGTCAAAGACTTTTCTAAACTCACTGCTCCACTAAATCAACTTATTGGGAAAAATGTGCCCTTTCTGTGGACTGCTGAGTGCGACAAATCATTTAACCTTTTAAAGAGTGTGTTGTCATCCGATCCTGTGGTAATATTGCCTGACTTCAGTGTCCCTTTTAAAATCTACACTGATGCATCTAACTTGGCCGTTGGTGCAATTCTTGCCCAGGACAGAAATGGACTCGAGCATGTGGTCGCGTACGGCAGCCGGGCATTGAATTCCACTCAGAAGCGTTGGTCCACCTTTGATCGTGAGTTGTGGGCTATTGTGTGGGCAGTGAGAGAATTCAAACATTACATCGGACTTGCCTCATTTACCATTATTACAGACCATCGACCACTCTTAGCACTTCGGCGTTTGTGCATTGATGATGATCCAACAGGAAGAAGAGGGAGATGGATTCTGGAGCTTGATCCATTGAATTGGGTCATTGTGCACAAAGATAGAAAACAGCACAAGAATGCTGATGCGCTTTCTCGCCACCCTGATACACCTGGCCCTAGCGAGGCAGAGGCCAGTGTTGAGGAGGTACTGGAAGTGAATGTGGTGAGTTCTAATATAAAAGACTACATTCAATGTTCATCACAAGTCACTGATTCTGCAGGAGATGCGACTGTTGTGAACTCACTTGGCGATTCAGACAGTATGTCTTCCATGAATGCTTTGTCTCACAGCTTATCAGATATTAGGGCAATGCAGCAGGCTGACCCTGATATTGAGACTGTGTTGAGTTGGGTGACGCAATCCCAAAGACCATCCAGGAGACAATTACAAGGGGCTTCTCAATGTTTACAAAAACTTTGCACTGAATTTAACCGTCTCTCTATCAGGGATGGACTGTTATGCCGCACAGTTTTCTGTCCCCTCACAAGTAGCCCTGTAATCCAAATAGTGGTTCCCTCTGCTTTAATATCAGACTTTCTTTTGCAGCTGCATGGGGCCCCAGCTTCTACCCATTTCTCTTCTGAATGTGTGTGGGAACGGGCGAGAGACAATTTTGTTACTGGCCTTCCATGCACAGGGACATCAAAGCATGGTGTGAGCTGTGCAAAGCATGTCAAACACGACGCGGTCCGATTCCAACCCACTGTGCACCTATGGGTGGGTCCCAGTCAGTACGGCCATTTGAAAGAGTGGCTATGGACATATTATTAGAGCTGCCTGTGACTTCGAAAGGAAACCGGTATGTGCTAGTTGTCGAGGACTATTTCACAAAATTTGTAAATTTGTATGCTTTGCATAATCAGTCAGCACAGACAGTGGCTCGTTGTCTGTTTGAGGACTATGTTTTGATTCACGGCGTTCCAGAGACATTGCATTCGGACCAGGGTCGTCAGTTTGAGGCAGAGGTGGTTCAGACTCTCTGTCATCTGCTGAACATTAAAAAGACACGCACCACCTCCTACCATCCGAAGTCGAATGGTATGGTTGAGCGGTTTAATCGGACTTTGATTGATCAACTAGCTAAGACTCTTTTGACCTATAGAGGGGAATGGGATGATTATGTGAAGCATGTGGCTTTTGCTTACAACACAACGACTCACTCCACCACTCGTTTCACACCTTACTTCTTGACCCACGGTCGGGAAGCATGAGTCCCTGCTGATGTACTGTTACCCACTCGTGCTCTTGACTCTCAGATGTCAGCATCTCATGCTGAGTTTGTTTCCTCGTTGCTGGCTAAACTGAACTCTGCCTTTAGCAGTGCACGGATGCACGGTGACGCAGCTCACGACCGTCAAAAACTGTACCATGATGTTGGCTTACATCACCAGCCTTATGATGTAGGTGCCATGGTGTGGCTCCACAACCCAGTGGAGAGCCGCATGAAGCTGGCACCCCACTGGAAAGGACCTTATAAAATTGCACAGGTCATGGACTCATGTGGGGAACAGGGACTGACTTACAGGATTGAAAATCCTTTTGACTCTGGTGAGAGGGCGCAGGTAGTACATTATAATAGGTTGCGGCTTTACACATTGCCTGTGTCTCTTCTGTCACAGAACCAGACACTGTCTAATGCTCGGGACTCACAGCCTGAGTCTCTTTCCCTGGAGTCAGGAGTTTCTGGTGGAGAGGTGTGTGTTCCTCCCCAGGAGGATCTGAGTGTGTTGTCTGACCCACCGTGTTCAGTTAAGGGGTCTGTACCAGACATGAGTAGAACTGGGAGGGTTCGTAGACCTCCTAGTCATTTATATGATTTTGTTTTGTATTGAAGGGCCTGCATTTCTCTTTGAATGGGAATTTGTTCTATTGCTGAGCGTGTTATTGCTGGGAAAAATTGTGCTTGTTAGACAATATCACTACAAAAAAAAAAAACAGGAAAAGACAAAAGGGCTTTGTACTCTGTTTTGTGTTTCATTGTACACAGCTGTTTATTGTTTATGACTGTGAATGTTGTTATTCTGATACATAAACGGGGACGTTTATTTTGTGAGGGGGGGACGTATGTAACAGACTTTATTTGATTCTGTCATGATGTATTAATTCTGTATGTTCTGGCACTCGTTGTGTATTTGTGTGTGCAATGTATTTTTCCCCTCGGGGCTTGCCGTATATAGGTTTGTGCATGCGCACTTTTGGTACTGGAGTGCCGCAGGTTTTTCAGCTTGGTTGATACATGTGTGGCAGAGAATAAAGTGAAAGAAAGTTTGGACGACTGTAGTTTATTGTTTTCTTATTTCTAAGTATTTTAGGCGAACCCTGTACGAACGCTCGGTCACAATAGTATGCTCCGTGGCTAAAGCTAACATTACACACTGTTGGAGAGATTTATAAAGAATGAAGTTGTGTTTATGAATTATACAGACTGCAAGTGTTTAAAAAATGAAAATAATGACGGCTCTTGTCTCCGTGAATACAGTAAGAAACGATGGTAACTTTAACCACATTTAACAGTACATTAGCAACATGCTAACAAAACATTTGGAAAGACAATTTACAAATATCACAAAAAATATCATGATATCATGGATCATGTCAGTTATTATTGCTCCATCTGCCATTTTTCGCTATTGTTCTTGCTTGCTTACCTAGTCTGATGATTCAGCTATGCACAGATCCAGACATTAATACTGGCTTGTCTAATGCATTGAACATGAGCTGGCATATGCAAATATTGGGGGCGTACATATTAATGATCCCGACTGTTACGTAACAGTCGGTGTATGTTGAGCTTCTCCTGTTCTTCGGAGGTCTTTTAAACAAATGAGATTTACGTAAGAAGGAGGAAGCAATGGAGTTTGAAACTCAATGTATGTCTTTTCCATGTACTGAACTCTTGTTATTCAACTATGCCAAGGTAAATTCAATTTTTGATTCTAGGTCACCTTTAACGCGTCATGGCAGAGCATTAAAGTCACCTAGTCCTTTTAGCCTACAACAGCAAAAAAAAAAAAAAATGTCCACGCAAATAAATATTGTTGTCATGATCCTTGTCTATGTTCCCTGTATCTCCTCTGTTGTTTGTGCACCTCATGTTCCCCTGCTGCTGCTCCCCTTGTTTGTTACCATGGACACTCATTGGACCACGCCCCTTTGTTAACTCTTTATCTTGTTAAGCTTGTTTGTGCCTATGTATAAGTAGTCCCTGTGTCACTCATTCCCTGTGATGTATTGTCTAGTGTTACAGCTGCAATTCTGAGCACTTCCTTGTTTCCTGATTTTGTTTTGTTTTGTTTTGTTTTTCTTGGATTTCCCTGCCTGCCTGTGTGATTCTGCTTCTTTGTTTGTTTGGACTGACTTCCAGTGGATTTATGACCATTTGCCTGTTTTTTGACCTTGAGTGTGGACTACCCTTTCAATAAATCCTGCATTTAGATCCTCAGCCTTTCGTGTCCCTGTGCAGTATGTAATAGAATACTTTACCAACATGGATCTAGCAGGAGACCTGGTGAGCATTCTCTGTCATATTAACCAAAATGGCCGCCCCATAGAGGACTATGTAGAGGACTTTATAGCTTACTGCCACCTTGCTTCCTTGGAGGTCATGCTCCTTGAGGTCATGCTAATAGAATGTTGTTGGGGTGGACCTGATGATGACATTACCCAACTGATGCCAGGGGGAGGTCCCAGCTGGACCCTGGCACAGTACTTTGCTCTGCTGCTGCTGTGTGGTTCTCCCTTCACTGTGCCACGCCTGAGCCCTCAGAGATTGCAGCACTGGCCATTTGGTGTGTGGGCTGTAAAAAGCGCTATATAAATAAAGGTGACCTAACTAGATTAACATTTACAGTATATGTATAGTATATTAAAGGTATATATTTAATCACTTATTTATACCATTCTCCACCATTTGAACTCTTGGAATTAAAATAAACATAATAAAAGCATAATAAATGCACTCAATTTTGTAATCATATTCCAAAATTTAATGTCAAACTGTTTAAAGACAAATGTAATCTTCAAACTACTGCACAAGAGTCAGGGGCGCCGCTAGCAATTTTGGGCCCTATGAAAGAATATGAGGTTGGGGCCCCTACTGCACCCATTCCGCACCAAACATACAAGTCAACCTAGCTATCCAAAATCTATGTCTGCATTTTAATTATAATGACCTATTACGTTTACTATTGCTTTTGACCACTAGGCATCAGTATTTAGTCAGAGACCTCCCATGGCTGTAGCTAGCACTAGCTGATGATTTATTATGCAGAAGTGATTGACAGCTTCAGTGATTATAATGAGAGTGCTCTTTGCTTGCTTTTTTTGTATAACCCATTTGTTATTTGAATAAAACTTGTATTTTTCATGCTGCTGAGTACACATAGTCAGGTCACTGTTCTTTTCACACTGTATGACCATCTTGGCCAGCATTCAGTCGCTGCTGTGTTCAAACTGCACAATGGATCGGCGACAGTGCATTCACACTGCATGACTTTACAATAGGAAGAATCGCCATCAACTCTGTCTGGCACGCAAACTATGTTTCACAACCAAACACACGCGAGATGTGACAAGGAAACAACGTGATATCACGCGTGCAAGACCAGAGTTCTCACGTGAGACTGGGATTATTATTAAAAATGGTAGCCCGCAAGAAGCTTGCAATACAAATTGCCTGTGCGCTGATTTGCACCGAAAACAAGAAAGACAAAAGAAGAATATGGAAGAGGAAATGGTTGGGGAGACGCGAGGAACAAGGATTGTGTGTTCTGCAACGAGAGTGGTCTATAACTCCTCCCCGAACTCCCCGCTGCTCTGTGTGTATCTTGCTCTCTCATTGGCTGTCGGTCATCGCCAATGTAGTTTTCAGTCAGAACACTTTTCACACTGCAGGACTTGTCGGCAATTCTCTCAGATCGTGTCTTTGCTCATTCACACTGTGTGATTGTCACTCACGTGAATGAGCACCGATTTGTCTGTGATTTCGGGCATTTGTCTGCGATTTCTGAAAAAAACGGGGCTAAAATCGCGCAGTCTGAACTCGGCTTAAGGAAGCGTCAACGCCTTGAATTTGATGCGAGCAGCAAGTGGGAGCCAGTGCAGAGAGATGAAGAGAGGCGTGACGTGGGCTCTTTTGGGCTCGTTGAAGACGAGACGTGCTACAGCGTTCTGAATCATTTGTAGAGGTTTGATTGTGCATGATGGCAGTCCAGCCAGAAGAGCATTGCAGTAATCAAGCCTAGAAATGACCAGGGCCTGGACCAGAAGTTGTCTTGCAATTTTTTGTTATAAAGGGCCTGTTTTTCCTGATGTTGTATAGTGCAATCCTCATGACCGAGCAGTCTTTCAATGTGGTCTTTGAAGGTCAGTTGGTCAGTAAGGATTACTCCAAGATTTCTGGAATTTGATGGGGTAATTTAGAATGAACCTAACTGGATGCTGAAATCGTGATTTAGAGTCGGATTGGCAGGGAAGACGAGAAGCTCAGTCTTAGCCAGGTTGGGCTGTAGATGATGTTCTTTCATCCATGCCGAGATGTCGGCCAGACAGCTTGAGATTCGAGTAGCTACTGTGGGATCATTTGGTTGGAATGAAAGGAAGAGTTGCATGTCATTAGCATAGCAATGTTAGGAGAAACCATGTGCCTGAATGATGGGACCAAAGTGATGTAGTGTAAATGGAGAAGAGGAGGGGTCCAAGCACTGAACCCTAAGGAACCCCTGTGGTCAGTTGATAAGCTTTGGATACCTTCCCTCTCCAGGCAACCCTGAAAGACCTTCCTGTGAGATAGGATTCAAACAGAGAAGTGGAGTACCTGTGATGCCCAGTGATGAGAGGGTGGACAGAAGGATCTGATGATTCACCATGTCAAAGGCAGCAGATAGATCGAGCAGAATGAGAACTGATGATTTGGAATCAGCCTTTGCAATCCGCAAGGATTCAGAGACCGACAGCAGTGCATTCTCGGTCGAGTGACCACTCTTGAAACCAGATTGATTGACGTCCAATTGGTTGCTCTTTGAGAGGAAAGATGACACCTGGTTGAAAACAACTCGTTCAAGTGTTTTTGCTATGAATGGTAGGAGAGAAACAGGTCTGTAGCTGTCTACAAGAGATGTGTTTAATGTGGGTTTTTTAAGCAGTGGGGTTACCTGAGCCTGCTTGAATGTGTTAGGGAAAGTGCCAGTATAAAGAGATGTGTTGATAATGTGTTTAAGTGCTGGTAAAAGTGTGGGAGCGATGGCTTGTAGAAGGTGTGAGGGGATGGGATCTAGAGGGCAGGTAGTGGGATGACTGGAGAGGAAAAGTTTGGATACTTCTGTCTCAGTGAGGGGGGAGAATGAAGAGAGGAGGTGTGTGGCTGTGTGAGTGGTTGGTCTGAGTTCCTGTGTGTGTGGAGCAGAGAACTGTCTGCTTATAGTAGATGTTTTGTCAGTGAAGCAAAATTATCAGCAGTTAGGGATGAGGTGGGTAGTGGTGAAGGGGGACAGAGGACAGAGTTGAATGTTTTGAAAAGTGTGCGTGTGTTTGAGGCGCTGTTGATTTTGTTGTGGAAATGGGAAGATTTATCAGCATGAATTTCAGCAGAAAAGGATGAGAGCAGAGAATATATGGAAATTAACAGGAATTAATGGGAATAAACAGGGAATTTGCAAAATTGCAGGTTAGTCTATAACAGGGTACTTAAATGTAGTTGAAAATTTCTTTGATGCAAAGCTGAATTTTCAGCATCATTACTTCAGTCTTCAGTGTCACATGATCCTTCAGAAGTTATTCTAACATGCTAATTTGATACTCAGTTATTATCAATGTTGGAAACAGTTGTGCTGCTTAATATTTTTTATAAGCTGTGAAACTTTTTTCAGGATACTTTGATAAATAAACATTTAAAGAACAGCATGTATTTAAAATATTAATCTTTTGTAACAATATTTACTACTGTTCAAATTTTTTTTTAAAGAAATTAATACTTTTATTCAGCAAGGATGCTTGAAATTGATTTAAAAAAAAGTGATAATTAAGTGATATTGTTAGAAAAGATTTCCATTTTGAATAACTTCTGTTCTTTTTAACTTTTTATTAATCAGTGAATCCTGAAAATAGCATCACAGGTTCCAAAAATTCAGCAGCACAACTGTTTCAAACAATGATAATAACTGAGTATCAAATCAGCATATTAGAATGATTTCTGAAGGATCATGTGACACTGAAATAAATATCACATAACAATTGCTGCAAAAAAATATATTTTTCATATTTACTAAATTAGAATTAATTGAATGCTAAAAATAAATAACTAAATAAAAAATAAATGAATAAAAAATTAATAAATAACTCTCGAGATCTTATGTGAACAAGGCCATGCCCATGACCCCGGAAGTGGAGCTTTCCACACTATAAAAGCAAGATGAACTTCCGGATCGTCCTCTTACCTTTCTCGCCTCAGTGACCAAGTACAGGTAAAAAAACTGAATTAAAATCAATTATCCACCATAAATTTTATCACTTAGTGCAGGTGCCTTGTGTCCCTGTGAATTTTGATGGTTTTATTGCACTATATTGCTATATTGCAGTAGTTCCCAAACCTGCCCTGAAGGACCCACAGCACTGCACATTTTGTATGTTGCCCTTATCTGACACCTACTTTAGGTGTGTTTCTCAATACCACATTCACAAAGTTCAGACTTGCGTCCTTAGTAGTGGCAAGTTTGATTCAGGAGAACGGACTCCCGAGGACGGGAGGACGTAAGTCTGGTGATTTCTGCAAATGTTATAGCCTCTTTTCGTTTTATTTTTAAAAAATGTAAACATATTAATAGCCTCACAAATGTGGTTCAGGTAATGCATTCATTGATTATCTTCGCTGCATGTGTAGTATTTATAACAAAACGACATAAAATAACCCTGCCGCTTTTTGTTTACATTTAAACAATATTAAACATTAAAGGGCACCTATTATGCAAAATTCACTTTTACATGGTGTTTGACCATAAATGTGTGTTGGCAGTGTGTGAGCAAAACCACCCTAGAATGAGAAAAATCCACCCAGTGTTTTTTTTACAATCTCAATAATTCATAAGCACTGTCTCAGAACGCCCTGTTCTAAGATTGCTCTCACTGTGACGTAGAATTGCGCTAAGCCCCACCCACGTGGTTTGATTGACAATCTGTTTGACAATTGACAATTCAAAGCAGGTCTTGCTTCAAAGTTAATCCTCAAGTGCGGATCGTTGCCTACTGTTCGCGATCCAACGTCACCTCCAGAAGAAGTAAGTGTATTTAATGTTTTTTGAGCAAATAGTCATTTCAGTCGATGTCAGCCAATTCAATAACAAATGCGTCTAAAGTTGTTGTCGTCGTCGTAGAATGTCTGTGTATATAATTTAAACCTTGTTTGTATAGTGTGTATCCACACGTATATATATATTTTTTTAAAGATATTGTATTAAAAACTGTGTATGTTTTCTGTAAAGACAAGACATCAAAATTGCTATGTTTATACAAAGGCCAGCACATCGACACGAAGCTGTAGAACGAGGGATATTGGCGTGCAGACAGAAACATCACAGCTATGCAGTGTTGGTACACAACTGTCAATGAGGACGCTTCAAACACACCACAGGAGTATCAGTATGTTTATGTTTTTAACTATATTTATATTATATAGTATACAATATATGTTACGTTCACCGTCTCGTCCAGGTTGTTTGACTGTCACGTGTTCCTTTGTGTTTTGCTCCCGCCACTCATTATTCACCATGGACACTGATTTCATCCCCAGCTGTTTCTTGTTAGTGTGTGTACTTAAGTTCCTCCCTGTCTTCAGTCCAGTGTCCGGTATTGTTTTATGTTACTAGTGTTTCCGTGTATCCTGACTGCTTTATGTTATTAAACTACGTTATTGTTCCTACTCCTGCCTTCCTCGTCTTCTCTGGGATACCACCGTAACAATATAATATTATATAATTGTATTAACTAATTGTATTTTTATATGCACATTTCGAAATTCATTTTCTGTAAAGTTGCTTTAAAACAATGTATTGTGAAAAGTACTATACAAATAAATTTGAATTGAATGAAATGTAAATAAATTAATACCTGTTCTATCTCCCTGCAGCATATATTTTCTGGTTCTGTAGCCATCTTCTCACATTTGCCACATAAGCACCTGTACGACAAGTAATGTCAACATGACGCAACCGTTCCCTCGCATAAATATAATTTCGTTTGTACTTAGCAAACGTTATCACAGTATTTGTGTTTGTAGTTTCAAAAAATTGCGCAAACGTTATCACAGTGTGTGTGTGTGTGTGTGTTGCACATCCATAATTGCAAAGGGGACGCGATTAAACTCTATAAGTACATAAATGTATCAAATAACCATTCAGAGACGTCCTGCTCCATTCTCAATTGTGTTTCTTCTGCCGGAGTCTCTTCATTATCTGGGTCTGATTCCGGTTCAAACATGTACGGCTGAATGCCATACAAAACAGCGGGTCTCACTCTCAGCCATTCTGCTTCTACCGACTGTTTATTGCCATAGGTATGCAAGTTACGCCCTCATCCAAAGGCAGGGCGGGGATATGCAGCTCATTATATTAAGGTGGTACACACCAAAACAGCTCTTTTTAAAACAGGCCCCAAAAATGACATTTTCAAATGGTTATAATAAATTAACTGTGGGGTATTTTGTGCTGAAACTTCACAAATACATTCTGGGGACACCCAAGACCAATATTACATCTTGTAAAAAGGGGCATAATAGGTGCCCTTTAATATGGTTTAGGCAATATGCATACTTATCTTCACTGTAATAAAATGAACTATAACAAAAACACAACCCTGTCTCTTTTTGTTAAATGTAAGTTTTAATGATCAATAATTATAAAAGTATAAAAGGTATAAGAATATAACAATAAGTATATACAATAATATATACAAATAAAGCAAACAATTCAGTCAAACATACAAAATCAGAGCTTTAGTAGGCTACAACTAATAGCCTAAATTTATAAAGTTATGAAACTTCACTTTGCCAGGCAACAAATTATAGATTCATGAGATATACAAAAGAATTATCTCATGTTTAACCACTACAGAGCAGGGGCGGATCTAGAAAATTATTTATAGGGTGGCATGAGGTCTATGAGGGGTGGCAACACCAAAGCAAGCGCCCTTGCATAGTTTTTGGACATTTATGGCCTGACATACACAATTGTGTTCACAAACATTGCATTACCACAAAGTAGTCATCTATATACTGTTTAAAAATTAAAAATAAATAACATGATTTCAATATTCATCATGGCATTAAGTAAAGACACTATATGAAAAACATCAACATCGTAAGTGAACTTGGCTGCGCTGTGTTTCTGACTCTCAAAGAATCAGTTCATAAGAGTCATTTAAGCTGACTACACTGGGCGCACTGTGTGCGCGTGCAACCATCATGCAGTTTATTGAAAGACATGTTTCTTGCCATTTTTTTGCGTAACGCTGTCTTTTTTAGGTCATCACATTGAAACGCCGCTGCTGAAAAGCAGTACTTGAAACACTGCTTACATTAATATTTTATTCTGTGATCATTTTGGGGTGGCAGATGGGTTTTTCTTAGGGTGGCAGTTGCCACCCCGTGCCGCCCCGGTAGATCCGCCCCTGCTACAGAGACATCAGAGCCAGAGGCACATGTCAGAATGACTAGCCAAGGTAAGGCTGTTCTTGGCTGGGTACATTGGTGCTGAGCGCATGGTGATCACCTGGATCTCACATCTCCGAAAACGTCAGATCAGATTTTCAAATAGGCACCATCTTTATCAATAAACCACAAATCTGAGCTTTAACGACAGGTTTGGGAACCACTGCTATATGGTACTATATGTCATTGCATTGTTTTTTGTTTTTTTTTAGCTAGCTAGCATGCTAGCTATGCAGTGTTGATGGTAATTTTTTTTTTTTTTTTTTCAGATATCCTTCAACGAAAGAATAGTGAATATGCTTATATTGCAAAGTTTGGTCAGTATTAAGCCCTATTGTACCCTATATCACTGTTTGCAGTTGTTGGGGATAGTTATTGGCCTGTTCACAACATGGCCACCACACCAGAGCCTGTTCACAAGATCGCCTGCCAAGCCAGAGTCATCAGTCAAGATGGCTGCCATATCAGAGATTTTAGCCATCACAGATGCTACGCCAGAGTATCCAGCCATTGTGAATGCCACGTAAAAGTCTTCAGTCATCATGGACACCATATCAGTGATTCTGGTCATCCTGAGCATTGCACATGAAGACATTAAGGCATTCCCTATAGGCATGTGAGACTAGTCTCAAGTCTGGAGGACTCACCGCTGACATTGGTCTGAGCAGCTGGCATTTCAGCCGTAATGTCAGGCGTGGGGGTCTCTGAGGTGATTTGATTAGGGTTGGAGGTAAACTCTCCAGGAGAGTGGCACCCCAGGAGCAGAGAGCAGATTTGAAGACCTCTTAGAAGCAAGATAGAGCATCTATTTTAAACGTGCCATCGAATTGAAAATTGAATTTACCTCGGCATAGTTGAAATAACAAGAGTTCAGTACATGGAAATGACATACAGTGAGTCCTTATATAAATCTCATTTGTTTAAAAGACCTCTGAAGAACAGGCGAATCTCAACATAACACCGACTGTTACATAACAGTCAGGATCATTAATATGTACGCCCCCAATATTTGCATATGCCAGCCCATGTTCAAAGCATTAGACAAGGGCAGCCAGTATTAACATCTGGATTGTGCACAGCTGATCATCAACTAGTAAGAAGCAAAAAGAACAATAGCGAAAAATTGGCAGATGGAGCAATATACTGACATGATCCATGAGCAATTAAAGGGGCCGCAGCCTGAATTGGTGCATTTCTAATTATGCCCAAAGTAGGCAGTTAAAAAAATTAATTAAAAAAAATCTATGGGGATTTTTGAGCTGAAACTTCACAGACACATTCAGGGGTACACCTTAGACTATATTACATCTTGTAAAAACAAACGTTTGATGGCACCTTTAAAGATTTCATCTTGAAATCAACTGAAGATAACACATTACATCTCTCAAGATGATCAAACAACTCCATAAAAAGCATTACCATCTTCACTTATTACGAACCAGATTTACTTTATTTCTGTCAAACATATGTTTTATTGAAAATGGTTCTGTTTGAAGTCATCATTATGTTGATTAGTGTTTTCAACTTGCTTTTTTATATCTGTTTGTGACCTTTTATCATGTAGAAGTAGAATGATTCACAAATCTCACCAAAGTGGGTTGTCTTTAATAGAAACTGAACTGTTTCTCGGTCCCACTTTTATTAAGTGGCCTTAACTACTATGTACTTATTTTAAATTAATCATTTGATACAGTGCACTTATTGTGTACACACGTTTTTACATTGTACTTATATTTTAAAAACACCTGCTGTAATTACATTTGTAATTATTTCTGTAATTAATTTATAATTACACTGTTGACCCATCCCTTACACCTTACCCCTACCTTAAACCTACCCATACCACCAAGCTTTCCCTAACCTTACCCGTATCCACCTCCAATAGCAGCAAAAGTGTTTTGCAATTCAATATGAACCCAATAAGTACATTGTACTTATTTTTTGATGTAAGTACATAGTAAAGGCCACTTAATATAAAGTGGGACCTGTTTTTCTTTCATGTTCACTTTGTTCATTCACTGACTAAATGTTTCATCATCTATTAAAACATTTGGTCTTCCAGTTGTCCAGGCATGGTAAGTAGGATTTGTCAAGGTTTACAGTAAGACAAGGACAGGCATGTTATTTCTGTATGTTTAGTTTTATTCTTACTATAATTCACTGTATCAAACATTGGCTATATTGATTAATTTTGTCATAAACATTAACAACTCAGATTTGTAATAAACAGATTTTTATTAAAATTTTATAAATTGAACAACCTTATAAGTATTAATTGATTAATGTGAATATCTAATAATTTCAGTATAAATGCACAATGAAAATCTATTCTATAAAAATTCTGCACAATTACAATTCAGTGAGGTTAAATATTGTATACAATTCTTTAATACATTAAATTTGGAAAATTCTATTTCTATTTTTTTTTTTTGTTTTTTTGTTTTCTAGACCAGAAGACATGTAGTAATAAATGTTGTCTTTAAACACTTTTTGTCCAGTGCACACTTATTTCTCTGCAAGGTATAGGTGAGCTCAGACTTTCACTGATGTATAATGTGTGATGTGTAATAGATACTGATTGTGATGTGAAAGAAGAGAAGAGTAAGATGTAAGAGTCCATTTTTTTAACTTCCCCTATTAGATGCATTGATCTACGCTCTCAATGGCATCCAGTTTTTGAGTATTTTCGCCATTCATCTGAATCGTACCAGAACCATCAAATGTTTTTTGTAGGATTTTTCCAGATCTTTCTTAAATCTGCACACAAACCACCTCCAGTATGGCAGCTCAGAGACATCAGGGTGATGCTCCAATTAGCAAACCTTCCACCTGCTTTACTGCATTTTCTATATTAAACATTCCATTTTCTGTATTAAAATACTGATCACTGCCACTAAATTTGTACAATATCAGCACAAAGATTCTGTGTTGAAGGGTAAAATGTGCCATTAATTCCCCTCACTCTATTGAAAGGAACACTGTGATCTCCATCATGGTTTTCTATATTTTTGGTGCAGGTGCTTTAGAATGGACACTGAACCAACAGCACTGACTGAAGTTGATCAATCAGAAGCTCATCTGGTCTGAACTTATAGTCCAGATTTACAAAAATGTATCTGTGTTTGAATCTACTGCTGATGTCAAATGTTATATAAAAAGTT
>JAOTNS010000733.1:0-15208 GCA_028476615.1 Culter alburnus
ACTTAAAGCACAACATTCATGGAAGATGCTGGGATTAGACAAGCCACCAGGACCTCATACATGCAGCATGCAGCATCTACCACCCCACTGAGCACTACATCCCCTGACTCTAAAACCCTTTTTCTGTTTTATAGATACATGTGACCTGTCACAGATGTCAAGGTGTTAAAGGACAACGTTGCAATTCCATGCACCAAATTGTGTACAATTTGTATGTGGTTGAAGCCTTTACTTAAAACCCAACATTGCTTGGGATGCTGGGGATTGAAACCAGAACCTCAACATGCGCAGCTGCGCTCACCACACTGAGCTACATCCCCTGACGCTAAAAAACCCTTTTCCTGTTTTGTAGATACATGACGCCTTTCAAGATGTAAAGGTGTTAAAGGCCAATGTTGCATTCTGCAGCACCGAATTGGTTAAAAATATGTAACGTGGTTCAAGCCTTCTTAAACTTAAGCCCAACATTGTTTGGAGAGCTGAGAGATTGAACCCAGGACCTCATACTGCGAAGCATGCGATCTACCACTGAGCTACGTCCCCTGACGTTGAAACCTTTTCTGTTTTCCTTTTTCCCCTTTCAAGATGTAAAGGTGTTAAAGGAACACGCGCAATTCATGCACCCAAATTGTTACAAATTTGTTGTGGTGAAGCCTTTTACTTAAGCCAACATTGCTTGGAGATGCTGGGGATTGAACCCAGACCCTCCTACATGCAAAGCATGCGCTCTACCTGGAGCTACATCCCCTGATATTAATGCAGTCTTCCTGTTGTGTGATATAATAGACTTTCAAGATGTAAAGGTGTTAAAGGCCAACTTGCAATTCATGCACCAAATTGGTTAGAAATATGTGTGTTGAAGCCTTTTAATAAAGCCCAACATTGATTGGAGATGCTGGGGATTGAACCCAGGACCTCACACATGCGAAGCATGCGCTTACCACTGAGTCATCCCCTGACGCTAAAACCCTTTTCCTGTTTGTAGATACTGTGCCTTTCAAGCTGTAAAGGTTTTAAAGGCCAATGTTGCCATTCATGCACCGAATTGGTTAAAATATGTGTGGTTCAGCTTTTACTTAAAGCCCAACATTGCTTGGAGATGCGGGGATTGAACCCAGGACCTCATACATGCGAAGCTGCGCTCTACCACTGAGCTACATCCCCTGACGCTTAACCCCTTTTCCTGTTGTTAGATACATGTGCCTTTCAAGATGTAAGTTTAAAGTCCATGTCGCAATTCAACATTGCTTGGAGATGCTGGGATTGAACCCAGGACCTCATACATGCAAAGCATGCGCTCTACCACTGAGCTACATCCCCTGACGCTAAAAACCCTTTTCCTGTTTTGTAGATACATGTGCCTTTCAAGATGTAAAGGTGTTAAAGGCCAATGTTGCAATTCATGCACCGAATTGGTTAAAAATATGTACGTGGTTCAAGCCTTTTACTTAAAGCCCAACATTGCTTGGAGATGCTGGAGATTGAACCCAGGACCTCATACATGCGAAGCATGCGCTCTACCACTGAGCTACATCCCCTGACGTTGAAACCTTTTTCTGTTTTCCTTTTTCCCCTTTCAAGATGTAAAGTGTTAAAGGCCAATGTTGCAATTCATGCACCGAATTGGTTAAAATATGTACGTGGTTCAAGCCTTTTACTTAAAGCCCAACATTGCTTGGAGATGCTGGGGATTGAACCCAGGACCTCATACATGCGAAGCATGCGCTCTACCACTGAGCTACATCCCCTGACGCTAAAAAACCTTTTCTGGTTTTGTAGATACATGTGCCTTTAAGATGTAAAGGTGTTAAAGGCCAATGTTGCAATTCAACATTGCTTGGAGATGCTGGGGATTGAACCCAGGACCTCATACATGCAAAGCATGCGCTCTACCACTGAGCTACATCCCCTGACGTTGAAACCTTTTTCCTGTTTTTTTTCCCTTTCAAGATGTAAAGGTGTTAAAGGCAACGTTGCAATTCATGCACCAAATTGGTTAAAAATATGTATGTGGTTCAAGCCTTTTACTTAAAGCCAACATTGCTTGGAGATGCTGGGGATTGAACCCAGGACCTCATACATGCAAAGCATGCGCTCTACCACTGAGCTACATCCCCTGACTTAAACCCTTTTCCTTTTGTAGATACATGTGCCTTTCAAGATGTAAAGGTGTTAAAGGCAACGTTGCAATTCATGCACCAAATTGGTTAAAAATATGTATGGTTCAAGCCTTTTACTTAAAGCCCAACATTGCTTGGAGATGCTGGGGATTGAACCCAGGACCTCATACATGCAAGCATGCGCTCTACCACTGAGCTACATCCCCTGACGCTAAAACCTTTTCCTGTTTTGTAGATACATGTGCCTTTCAAGATGTAAAGGTGTTAAAGGCCTGTTCAATTCAACATTGCTTGGAGATGCTGGGGATTGAACCCAGGACCTCATACATGCAAAGCATGCGCTCTACCACTGAGCTACATCCCCTGACGTTAAACCTTTTCTGTTTTCCTTTTCCCCTTTCAAGATGTAAAGGTGTTAAAGGCCAACGTTGCAATTCATGCACCAAATTGGTTAGAAATATGTATGTGGTTGAAGCCTTTTACATAAAGCCCAACATTGCTTGGAGATGCTGGGGATTGAACCCAGGACCTCATACATGCAAAGCATGCGCTCTACCACTGAGCTACATCCCCTGACGCTAAAACCCTTTTCCTGTTTTGTAGATACATGTGCCTTTCAAGATGTAAAGGTGTTAAAGGGTTGCAATTCATGCACCAAATTGGTTGTATGTGGTTGAAGCCTTTTACTTAAAGCCCAACATTGCTTGGAGATGCTGGGATTGAACCCAGGACCTCATACATGCAAGCATGCGCTCTACCACTGAGCTACATCCCCTGACGCTTAAACCCTTTTCCTGTTGTGTAGATACATGTGCCTTTCAAGATGTAAAGGTGTTAAAGTCCAATGTTGCAATTCAACATTGCTTGGAGATGCTGGGGATTGAACCCAGGACCTCATACATGCAAAGCATGCGCTCTACCACTGAGCTACATCCCCTGACGTTAAACCTTTTTCTGTTTTTTTTTTTCAAGATGTAAAGGTGTTAAAGGACAACGTTGCAATTCATGCACCAAATTGGTTACAAATATGTATGTGGTTGAAGCCTTTTACTTAAAGCCAACATTGCTTGGAGATGCTGGGGATTGAACCCAGGACCTCATACATGCAAAGCATGCGCTCTACCACTGAGCTACATCCCCTGAAAATTTTCCTGTTGTGTAGATATCTATGACTTTCAAGATGTAAAGGTGTTAAAGGCCAACGTTGCAATTCATGCAATTGGTTAGAAATATGTAAAGCCTTTTACTAAAGCCCAACATTGCTTGGAGATGCTGGGGATTGAACCCAGGACCTCATACATGCAAGCATGCGCTCTACCACTGAGCTACATCCCCTGACGCTAAACCCTTTTCCTGTTTTGTAGATACATGTGCCTTTCAAGATGTAAAGGTGTTAAAGGCCAATGTTGCAATTCAACATTGCTTGGAGATGCTGGGGATTGAACCCAGGACCTCATACATGCAAAGCATGCGCTCTACCACTGAGCTACATCCCCCGACATTAGAACTATTTTCCTGTTGTGTACTTCCATGTGCCTTTTCTTAGATTTATATAATCGACAAGGTCAGAAATTTGAATACTTGTACATAATGTTCAGTGGTTTTGAAACAGGAAATTTACTTGAAAGTTTGCTTGGAGATGCTGGGGATTGAACCCAGGACCTCATACATGCAAAGCATGCGCTCTACCACTGAGCTAGATCCCCCGAATTTGGAACTATTTTCCTGTTGTGTACTTCCATGTGCCTTTTCTTAGATTTATATAATCGACAAGGTCAGAAATTTGAATACTTGTACATAATGTTCAGTGGTTTTAGAAACAGGAAAATAGCTATCTTGAAAGTACCACCTTGCTTGGAGATGCTGGGGATTGAACCCAGGACCTCATACATGCAAAGCATGCGCTCTACCACTGAGCTACATCCCCTGATGTTAATTTTCCTGTTGTGTAGATATATATGACTTTCAAGATGTAAAGGTGTTAAAGGCCAACGTTGCAATTCATGCACCAAATTGGTTAGAAATATGTATGTGGTTGAAGCCTTTTACTTAAAGCCCAACATTGCTTGGAGATGCTGGGGATTGAACCCAGGACCTCATACATGCAAAGCATGCGCTCTACCACTGAGCTACATCCCCTGACGCTAAAACCCTTTTCCTGTTTTGTAGATTCATGTGCCTTTCAAGATGTAAAGGTGTTAAAGGCCAATGTTGCAATTCAATTGCTTGGAGATGCTGGGGATTGAACCCAGGACCTCATACATGCAAAGCATGCGCTCTACCACTGAGCTACGTCCCCTGACGTTGAAACCTTTTTCTGTTTTCCTTTTTCCCCTTTCAAGATGTAAAGGTGTTAAAGGACAACTCTGCAATTCATGCACCAAATTGGTTACAAATATGTATGTGGTTGAAGCCTTTTACTTAAAGCCCAACATTGCTTGGAGATGCTGGGGATTGAACCCAGGACCTCATACATGCAAAGCATGCGCTCTACCACTGAGCTACATCCCCTGACTCTAAAACCCTTTTCCTGTTTTATAGATACATGTGCCTTTCAAGATGTAAAGGTGTTAAAGGACAACGTTGCAATTCATGCACCAAATTGGTTACAAATTTGTATGTGGTTGAAGCCTTTTACTTAAAGCCCAACATTGCTTGGAGATGCTGGGGATTGAACCCAGGACCTCATACATGCAAAGCATGCGCTCTACCACTGAGCTACATCCCCTGACGCTAAAACCCTTTTCCTGTTTTGTAGATACATGTGCCTTTCAAGATGTAAAGGTGTTAAAGGCCAATGTTGCAATTCATGCACCGAATTGGTTAAAAATATGTACGTGGTTCAAGCCTTTTACTTAAAGCCCAACATTGCTTGGAGATGCTGGAGATTGAACCCAGGACCTCATACATGCGAAGCATGCGCTCTACCACTGAGCTACATCCCCTGACGTTGAAACCTTTTTCTGTTTTCCTTTTTCCCCTTTCAAGATGTAAAGGTGTTAAAGGCCAATGTTGCAATTCATGCACCGAATTGGTTAAAAATATGTACGTGGTTCAAGCCTTTTACTTAAAGCCCAACATTGCTTGGAGATGCTGGGGATTGAACCCAGGACCTCATACATGCGAAGCATGCGCTCTACCACTGAGCTACATCCCCTGACGCTAAAACCTTTTCCTGTTTTGTAGATACATGTGCCTTTCAAGATGTAAAGGTGTTAAAGGCCAATGTTGCAATTCAACATTGCTTGGAGATGCTGGGGATTGAACCCAGGACCTCATACATGCAAAGCATGCGCTCTACCACTGAGCTACATCCCCTGACGTTGAAACCTTTTTCTGTTTTCCTTTTTCCCCTTTCAAGATGTAAAGGTGTTAAAGGACAACGTTGCAATTCATGCACCAAATTGGTTACAAATATGTATGGTTGAAGCCTTTTACTTAAAGCCCAACATTGCTTGGAGATGCTGGGGATTGAACCCAGGACCTCATACATGCAAAGCATGCGCTCTACCACTGAGCTACATCCCCTGACGTTAAAACCTTTTTCCTGTTTTGTAGATACATGTGCCTTTCAGATGTAAAGGTGTTAAAGGCCAATGTTCAATTCAACATTGCTTGGAGATGCTGGGATTGAACCCAGGACCTCATACATGCAAGCATGCGCTCTACCACTGAGCTACATCCCCTGATTTTCCTGTTCATGTGCCTTTCACGTTAAAGCGTTGCAATTCACATTGCTTGGAGATGCTGGGATTGACCCAGGACCTCATACATGCAAAGCATGCGCTCTACCACTGAGCTACATCCCCTGAAACCTTTTCCTGTTTTGTATACATGTGCCTTTCAAGATGTAAAGGTGTTAAAGGACAACGTTGCAATTCATGCACCAAATTGGTTACAAAAATGTATCTGGTTGAAGCCTTTTACTTAAAGCCCAACATTGCTTGGAGATGCTGGGGATTGAACCCAGGACCTCATACATGCAAAGCATGCGCTCTACCACTGAGCTACATCCCCTGACGCTAAAACCCTTTTTCCTGTTGTGTAGATACATGTGCCTTTCAAGATGTAAAGGTGTTAAAGGCCAATGTTGCAATTCAACATTGCTTGGAGATGCTGGGGATTGAACCCAGGACCTCATACATGCAAGCATGCGCTCTACCACTGCTACATCCCCTGACGCTAAAACCCTTTTCCTGTTTTGTAGATTGCCCTTTCAAGATGTAAAGGTGTAAAGGCCAATGTTGCAATTCATGCACCAATTGGTTAAAATATGTATGTGGTTAAGCCTTTTACTTAAAGCCAACATTGCTTGGAGATGCTGGGATTGAACCCAGGACCTCATACATGAAGCATGCGCTCTACCACTGAGCTACATCCCCTGACGTAAACCTTTTCCTGTTTTCCTTTTGCCTTTCAAGATGTAAAGGTTAAGTGCAATTCATGCACCAAATTGGTTAAATATGTATGTGGTTGAAGCCTTTTACTTAAAGCCCAACATTGCTTGGAGATGCTGGGGATTGAACCCAGGACCTCATACATGCAAGCATGCGCTCTACCACTGAGCTACATCCCCTGACGCTAAAACCTTTTCCTGTTTGTAGATACATGTGCCTTTCAAGAAAGGTGTTAAAGGACAACATTGCAATTCATGCACCAAATTGGTTAAAAATGTACGTGTTTCAAGCCTTTTACTTAAAGCCCAACATTGCTTGGAGATGCTGGGATTGAACCCAGGACCTCATACATGCAAAGCATGCGCTCTACCACTGAGCTACATCCCCGATTTAGAACATTTTCCTGTTGTGTACTTCCATGTGCCTTTCACCAAGGTCAAATTTGAATACTTGGTTCATGGTTTTTTTTTACTTAAACAACATTGCTTGGAGATGCTGGGGATTGAACCCAGGACCTCATACATGCAAAGCATGCTCTACCACTGAGCTACATCCCCTGACTCTAAAACCCTTTTCCTGTTTTATAGATACATGTGCCTTTCAAGATGTAAAGGTGTTAAAGGACAACGTTGCAATTCATGCACCAAATTGGTTACAAATTTGTATGTGGTTGAAGCCTTTTACTTAAAGCCCAACATTGCTTGGAGATGCTGGGGATTGAACCCAGGACCTCATACATGCAAAGCATGCGCTCTACCACTGAGCTACATCCCCTGATGTTAATGCAGTTTTCCTGTTGTGTAGATATATATGACTTTCAAGATGTAAAGGTGTTAAAGGCCAACGTTGCAATTCATGCACCAAATTGGTTAGAAATATGTATGTGGTTGAAGCCTTTAACATAAAGCCCAACATTGCTTGGAGATGCTGGGGATTGAACCCAGGACCTCATACATGCGAAGCATGCGCTCTACCACTGAGCTACATCCCCTGACGCTAAAACCCTTTTCCTGTTTTGTAGATACATGTGCCTTTCAAGATGTAAAGGTGTTAAAGGCCAATGTTGCAATTCATGCACCGAATTGGTTAAAATATGTACGGTTCAAGCCTTTTACTTAAAGCCCAACATTGCTTGGAGATGCTGGATTGAACCCAGGACCTCATACATGCGAAGCATGCGCTCTACCACTGAGCTACATCCCCTGACGTTGAAACCTTTTTCTGTTTTCCTTTTTCCCCTTTCAAGATGTAAAGGTGTTAAAGGCCAATGTTGCAATTCATGCACCGAATTGGTTAAAAATATGTACGTGGTTCAAGCCTTTTACTTAAAGCCCAACATTGCTTGGAGATGCTGGGGATTGAACCCAGGACCTCATACATGCAAAGCGCGCTCTACCACTGAGCTACATCCCCTGACGCTAAACCCTTTTCTGTTTTGTAGATACATGTGCCTTTCAAGATGTAAAGGTGTAAAGGCCAATGTTGCAATTCAACATTGCTTGGAGATGCTGGGGATTGAACCCAGGACCTCATACATGCAAAGCATGCGCTCTACCACTGAGCTACATCCCCTGACGTTGAAACCTTTTCCTGTTTTCCTTTCCCCTTTCAAGATGTAAAGGTGTTAAAGGACAATGTTGCAATTCATGCACCAAATTGGTTGAAAATATGTATTTGGTTCAAGCCTTTTACTTAAAGCACAACATTGCTTGGAGATGCAACCCAGGACCTCATACATGCAAAGCATGCGCTCTACCACTGAGCTACATCCCCCGAATTTGGAACCATTTTCCTGTTGTGTACTTCCATGTGCCTTTCTTAGATTTATATAATCGACAAGCAGAAATTTGAATACTTCATAATGTTTGGTTTTAGAAACAGGAAAACTGTTCACTTGAAAGAACAACATTGCTTGGAGATGCTGGGGATTGAACCCAGGACCTCATACATGCAAAGCATGCGCTCTACCACTGAGCTACATCCCCTGATTTAATGCCTTTTCCTGTTTTAGATATATGACTTTCAAGATGTAAAGTGTTAAAGGCCAACGTTGCAATTCATGCACCAAATTGGTTAGAAATATGTATGTGGTTGAAGCCTTTTACATAAAGCCCAACATTGCTTGGAGATGCTGGGGATTGAACCCAGGACCTCATACATGCGAAGCATGCGCTCTACCACTGAGCTACATCCCCTGACGCTAAAACCCTTTTCCTGTTTTGTAGATACATGTGCCTTTCAAGATGTAAAGGTGTTAAAGGCCAATGTTGCAATTCATGCACCAATTGGTTAAAAATATGTATTGGTTCAAGCCTTTTACTTAAAGCCCACATTGCTTGGAGATGCTGGGATTGAACCCAGGACCTCATACATGCGAAGCATGCGCTCTACCACTGAGCTACATCCCGACTTGAAACCTTTTCTGTTTTCCTTTCCCTTTCAAGATGTAAAGGTGTTAAAGGACAAGCAATTCATGCACCAAATTGGTTACAAATATGTATGTGGTTGAAGCCTTTTACTAAAGCCAACATTGCTTGGAGATGCTGGGGATTGAACCCAGGACCTCATACATGCGAAGCATGCGCTCTACCACTGAGCTACATCCCCTGACGCTAAAACCCTTTTCCTGTTTTATAGATACATGTGCCTTTCAAGATGTAAAGGTGTTAAAGGACAACGTTGCAATTCATGCACCAAATTGGTTACAAATTTGTATGGTTGAACCTTTTACTTAAAGCCCAACATTGCTTGGAGATGCTGGGGATTGAACCCAGGACCTCATACATGCAAAGCATGCGCTCTACCACTGAGCTACATCCCCTGATGTAATGCAGTTTTCCTGTTGTGTAGATATATATGACTTTCAAGATGTAAAGGTGTTAAAGGCCAACGTTGCAATTCATGCACCAAATTGGTTAGAAATATGTATGTGGTTGAAGCCTTTTACATAAAGCCCAACATTGCTTGGAGATGCTGGGGATTGAACCCAGGACCTCATACATGCGAAGCATGCGCTCTACCACTGAGCTACATCCCCTGACGCTAAAACCCTTTTCCTGTTTTGTAGATACATGTGCCTTTCAAGATGTAAAGGTGTTAAAGGCCAATGTTGCAATTCATGCACCGAATTGGTTAAAAATATGTACGTGGTTCAAGCCTTTTACTTAAAGCCCAACATTGCTTGGAGATGCTGGGATTGAACCCAGGACCTCATACATGCAAGCATGCGCTCTACCACTGAGCTACATCCCCTGACGGAAACCTTTCCTGTTTTTCCCCTTTCAAGATGTAAAGTGTTAAAGGCCAATGTTGCAATTCACCAATTGGTTAAAATATGTGTGGTTCAAGCCTTTTACTAAAGCCCAACATTGCTTGGAGATGCTGGGGATTGAACCCAGGACCTCATACATGCAAGCATGCGCTCTACCACTGAGCTACATCCAAACCCTTTTCCTGTTTGATACATGAAGATGTAAAGGTGTTAAAGGCCAATGTTGCAATTCATGCACCGAATTGGTTAAAATGTGGTTCAAGCCTTTTACTTAAAGCCCAACATTGCTTGGAGATGCTGGGGATTGAACCCAGGACCTCATACATGCAAAGCATGCGCTCTACCACTGAGCTACATCCCCTGCCTTTCCTGACCCCTTTCAATGTAAAGGTTTTAAAATGTTTGCAAGGCCCAACATTGCTTGGAGATGCTGGGGATTGAACCCAGGACCTCATACATGCGAAGCATGCGCTCTACCACTGAGCTACATCCCCTGACGCTAAAACCCTTTTCTGTTTGTAGATACATGTGCCTTTCAAGATGTAAAGGTGTTAAAGGCCAATTGCAATTCAACATTGCTTGGAGATGCTGGGGATTGAACCCAGGACCTCATACATGCAAAGCATGCGCTCTACCACTGAGCTACATCCCCTGACGTTGAAACCTTTTTCCTGTTTTCCTTTTCCCTTTCAAGATGTAAAGGTGTTAAAGGACAATGTTGCAATTCATGCACCAAATTGGTTAAAATATGTATTTGGTTCAAGCCTTTTACTTAAAGCCAACATTGCTTGGAGATGCAACCCAGGACCTCATACATGCAAAGCATGCGCTCTACCACTGAGCTACATCCCCCGAGGAACCATTTTCCTGTTGTGTACTTCCATGTGCCTTTTCTTAGATTTATATAATCGACAAGGTCAGAAATTTGAACTTGTACATAATGTTCAGTGGTTTTAGAAACCTGTTCACTTGAAAGAACAACATTGCTTGGAGATGCTGGGGATTGAACCCAGGACCTCATACATGCAAAGCATGCGCTCTACCACTGAGCTACATCCCCTGATGTTAATGCATTTCCTGTTGTGTAGATATATATGCTTTCAAGATGTAAAGGTGTTAAAGGCCAATGTTGCAATTCATGCACCAAATTGGTTAAAAATATGAAGCCTTTTACTTAAAGCCCAACATTGCTTGGAGATGCTGGGATTGAACCCAGGACCTCATACATGCGAAGCATGCGCTCTACCACTGAGCTACATCCCCTGACGTTAAACCTTTTTCTGTTTTCCCCCCTTTCAAGATGTAAAGGTGTTAAAGGCCAATTTGCAATTCATGCACGAATTGGTTAAAATATGTACGTGGTTGAAGCCTTTTACTTAAAGCCCAACATTGCTTGGAGATGCTGGGGATTGAACCCAGGACCTCATACATGCAAGCATGCGCTCTACCACTGAGCTACATCCCCTGACGCTAAAACCTTTTTCCTGTTTTGTAGATACATGTGCCTTTCAAGATGTAAAGGTGTTAAAGGCCAATGTTGCAATTCAACATTGCTTGGAGATGCTGGGGATTGAACCCAGGACCTCATACATGCAAAGCATGCGCTCTACCACTGAGCTACATCCCCTGACGTTAAACCTTTTTCTGTTTTTCCTTTTTTTTCAAGATGTAAAGGTGTTAAAGGACAACGTTGCAATTCATGCACCAAATTGGTTAAATATGTATGTGGTTGAAGCCTTTTACTTAAAGCCCAACATTGCTTGGAGATGCTGGGGATTGAACCCAGGACCTCATACATGCAAAGCATGCGCTCTACCACTGAGCTACATCCCCTGATCATTTTCCTGTTGTGTAGATATATATGCTTTCAAGATGTAAAGGTGTTAAAGGCCAACGTTGCAATTCATGCACCAAATTGGTTAAATATGTATGTGGTTGAAGCCTTTACTAAAGCCCAACATTGCTTGGAGATGCTGGGGATTGAACCCAGGACCTCATACATGCGAAGCATGCGCTCTACCACTGAGCTACATCCCCTGACGCTAAAACCTTTTTCCTGTTTTGTAGATACATGTGCCTTTCAAGATGTAAAGGTGTTAAAGGCCAATGTTGCAATTCATGCACCGAATTGGTTAAAAATATGTACGTGGTTCAAGCCTTTTACTTAAAGCCCAACATTGCTTGGAGATGCTGGGGATTGAACCCAGGACCTCATACATGCGAAGCATGCGCTCTACCACTGAGCTACATCCCCTGACGAAACCTTTTTCTGTTGCCTTTCAAGATGTAAAGGTGTTAAAGGCCAATGTTGCAATTCATGCACCGAATTGGTTAAAATATGTACGTGGTTCAAGCCTTTTACTTAAAGCCCAACATTGCTTGGAGATGCTGGGATTGAACCCAGGACCTCATACATGCGAAGCATGCGCTCTACCACTGAGCTACATCCCCTGACGCTAAACCCTTTTCCTGTTGTGTAGATACATGTGCCTTTCAGATGTAAAGGTGTTAAAGGCCAATGTTGCAATTCAACATTGCTTGGAGATGCTGGGGATTGAACCCAGGACCTCATACATGCAAAGCATGCGCTCTACCACTGAGCTACATCCCCTGACGCTAAAACCTTTTCTGTTTTGTAGATACATGCCTTTCAAGATGTAAAGGTGTAAAGGCCAATGTTGCAATTCAATTGCTTGGAGATGCTGGGGATTGAACCCAGGACCTCATACATGCAAAGCATGCGCTCTACCACTGAGCTACATCCCCTGACCTTTTCCTGTTTTCCTTTTCCCCTTTCAAGATGTAAAGGTGTTAAAGGACAATGTTGCAATTCATGCACCAAATTGGTTGAAAATATGTATTTGGTTCAAGCCTTTTACTTAAAGCACAACATTGCTTGGAGATGCAACCCAGGACCTCATACATGCAAAGCATGCGCTCTACCACTGAGCTACATCCCCCGATTTGGAACCATTTTCCTGTTGTGTACTTCCATGTGCCTTTCTTAGATTATATAATCGACAAGGTCAGAATTTGAATACTTGTACATAATGTTCAGTGGTTTTAGAAACAGGTTCACTTAAAGAACAACATTGCTTGGAGATGCTGGGGATTGAACCCAGGACCTCATACATGCAAAGCATGCGCTCTACCACTGAGCTACATCCCCGATTTAAATTTCCTGTTGTGTACTTCCATGTGCTTTTCAGATTTATATAATCGACAAGGTCAGAAATTTGAATACTTGCATAATGTTCATGGTTTTAGAAACAGGAAAACTTTACTTGAAAGCCAACATTGCTTGGAGATGCTGGGGATTGAACCCAGGACCTCATACATGCAAGCATGCGCTCTACCACTGAGCTACATCCCCTGATTTAAACATTTTCCTGTTTTGTAGATATGTGCCTTTCAAGATGTAAAGGTGTTAAAGGCCAATGTTGCAATTCATGCACCAATTGGTTAAAAATATGTATGGTTCAAGCCTTTTACTAAAGCCCAACATTGCTTGGAGATGCTGGGGATTGAACCCAGGACCTCATACATGCAAAGCATGCGCTCTACCACTGAGCTACATCCCCTGACATTTTCCTGTTGTGTAGATTATATGCCTTTCAAGATGTAATGTTAAAGGCCAACGTTGCAATTCATGCCAAATGGTTAGAAATATGTATGTGTTAAGCCTTTTACTAAAGCCCAACATTGCTTGGAGATGCTGGGGATTGAACCCAGGACCTCATACATGCAAATGCGCTCTACCACTGAGCTACATCCCCTGACGCTAAAACCCTTTTCCTGTTTTGTAGATACATGTGCCTTTCAAGATGTAAAGGTGTTAAAGGCCAATGTTTTGCAATTCAAAAATTGCTTGGAGATGCTGGGGATTGAACCCAGGACCTCATACATGCGAAGCATGCGCTCTACCACTGAGCTACATCCCCTGACGCTAAAACCCTTTTCCTGTTTTCATGTGCCTTTCAAGATGTAAAGGTGTTAAAGGCCAATGTTGCAATTCATGCACCGAATTGGTTAAAAATATGTACGTGGTTCAAGCCTTTTACTTAAAGCCCAACATTGCTTGGAGATGCTGGGGATTGAACCCAGGACCTCATACATGCGAAGCATGCGCTCTACCACTGAGCTACATCCCCTGACGCTAAAACCCTTTTCCTGTTGTGTAGATAAATGTGCCTTTCAAGATGTAAAGGTGTTAAAGGCCAATGTTGCAATTCAACATTGCTTGGAGATGCTGGGGATTGAACCCAGGACCTCATACATGCAAAGCATGCGCTCAACCACTGAGCTACATCCCCCGAATTTGGAACCATTTTCCTGTTGTGTACTTCCATGTGCCTTTTCTTAGATTTATATAATCGACAAGGTCAGAAATTTGAATACTTGTACATAATGTTCAGTGGTTTTAGAAACAGGAAAACTGTTCACTTGAAAGAACAACATTGCTTGGAGATGCTGGGGATTGAACCCAGGACCTCATACATGCAAAGCATGCGCTCTACCACTGAGCTACATCCCCTGATGTTAATGCATTTTCCTGTTGTGTAGATATATATGACTTTCAAGATGTAAAGGTGTTAAAGGCCAACGTTGCAATTCGTGCACCAAATTGGTTACAAATAACTACGTTGTTCAAGCCTTTTACTTAAAGCCCAACATTGCTTGGAGATGCTGGGGATTGAACCCGGACTCATACATGCAAGCATGCGCTCTACCACTGAGCTACATCCCCCGATTTTCGAACGATTTTCCTGTTGTGTACTTCCATGTGCCTTTCTTAGATTTATATAGTCGAAGGTCAGAAAATTGGAATACTTGTACATAAGTTCAGTGTTTTTAGAAACAGGAAAATAGCTATCTTGAAAGTACCACCTTGCTTGGAGATGCTGGGGATTGAACCCAGGACCTCATACATGCAAAGCATGCGCTCTACCACTGAGCTACATCCCCTGAGTTGAAACCTTTTCCTGTTTTCCTTTTTCCCCTTTCAAGATGTAAAGGTGTTAAGGACAACGCTGCAATTCATGCACCAATTGGTTACAAAACTATGTTGTTGAAGCCTTTCACTTAAAGCCCAACACGCTTGAGATGCTGGGGATTGAACCCAGGACCTCATACAGGCAAAGCATGCGCTCACCACTGAGCTACATCCCCCGAATTTGGAACCATTTCCTGTTGTGTACTTCCATGTGCCTTTTCTTAGATTTATATAATCGACAAGGTCAGAAATTTGAATACTTGTACATAATGTTCAGTGGTTTTAGAAACAGGAAACTGTTCACTTGAAAGAACAACATTGCTTGGAGATGCTGGGATTGAACCCAGGACCTCATACATGCAAAACATGCTCTCTACCACTGAGGTACATCCCCTGTGGTTAATGCATTCTTCCGTTTGTAGATATA
>JAOTNS010000734.1:0-59798 GCA_028476615.1 Culter alburnus
CTTTTTATGTCAAGACATTGTCTTTTAAATACCTAGGCAATTTAATCTGACGTCGACCTAGGCATGCAGCCGGACCAGAGCTTGAACTCTGAATAACAGGAGGGCTAGCAGGCAGCGGGTCTGCCAGTAAAGGGTGAGGTCCAGGAGCAAGTGATGTCTGTGGCAGGATGGGGTCCTTAGATGTTCCCTTAAGCCGAGTTCAGACTGCACAATTTTAGCCCCAAGTTTGGCTTGCCGACAGGTTTTGAGAAATTGCCAACAAATGCCCGAAATCACAGGCAAACCGGTGCTGATTCTGACTGAAAACTACATCGGCGATGACCGACAGCAAATGAGAGAGCAAGATACAGAGCAGCGGGGAGTTCAGGGAGGAGTTATAGACCACTCTTGTTGCAGAACACACAATCCATGTTCCTCGCGTCTCCTCAACCATTTCCTTCTCCATATTCTTCTTTTCTTTTTCTTGTTTTCGCTGCAAATCAGCGCACAGGCAATTCGTATTGCAAGCTTCTTGCGGGCTACCGTTTTTAATAATAATCCCAGTCTCACATGAGAACTCCGGTCTTGCACGCGTGATATTGCATTGTTTCCTTGTCACATCTCGCTAGTGTTTGGTTGTAAAACGTAGTTTGTGTGCCAGACAGAGTTGTCGGAGATTCCTACTATTGTAAAGTCATGCAGTGTGAAACCTTCTGTCGCCGAGTTGAGGGGGTATTTTGTTTCTCTTTTTGAGGGACAGGTGCATGGTATGGTCTCAGTTGGTTATAATGGACAATTTGACATTTGTCTGACAGATAATAACAGATAATAATATATAATGTATAATAAGTGACACCCACATCACCCTCTGACTCCAAACAGTCCACAATTTCAAACGGCCCTTTCCAGTGAGGAGCAAGTTTCTGCCTGATTGTGGTAGGGTCATGCAGCCACACGAGGTCTCCCCCCGTTGATAAGGAGTGAATTCAGTCCCTTATCATTGTGTCATTTTTGCTGATGACATGCATTTCCCTGTTTTGGGTTGCAGCAGTGAATACATCTTGAAATTTACACAACAGGTCTGTAGCATAATCTGCTGGCGAATTGGATGGAGAAGGCAGTACACAATTTGGCTTCTCTACCATGTGTAAGGATAAAAGGGAGTAAAGCCAATTGATGAATGGGGAAGTATTGTACGTTAAACTTCCTTTAAAACTGGATCCTGTCGTTGCTGCTCTTTGAAACTCAATTCAGAGGTAGCCAACTGCAGAATGAAAGAGGAGGTTTTTCTTGCTCAACACAGGTGGTTGTTGGTATATCATGGGTCATGCCGACTGAACCTGGTCTTTCAGTCCCTGAATAGTTGCTAATTGACAGCTGCCATTTGACAGTGTTGCACTAAGATCGGGCTGATCAGATGAAGAGGCTGTGTTTCCAAATTCTTGACGACGCGACAGGGCGTCGGCATTGGCGTGACTTTGTCCTTTTCTGTGTATGACCGTCCATTCAAATGGATCTAATTCAAGGGCCCAGCGGGCTCGCCGACCAGTGCGTTCACTGTCAATAGGGATTTTCCTTAGGCCCAGGAGGGGTTTGTGGTCCGTAATGATGAGGAATGGCTGCTTGTACAAATAGTGGCGGAAATGTCTGACAGCCCACACAATGGTCCAAAGTTCTCTATCGTACATAGACCACTTCTTTTCAGCCTTTGTGAGGACATGGCTGGCATAAGCTACCACTGTTTCCTGAGTCCCTTTTTCCTGGGCAAGGACAGCAGGGAGCTCAAAGAGAGAGGTGATGCAGAGGTGTCTGTATACAAATGGAATGGCCGGTGGAAATCTGGGAAAGAGACAGTAGGTGGATGAGATAGGGCATGCTTCAAATAAGAAAATGCATCATGACATTCAGCAGTCCAATGGAATCCAACATTTTTCTCTGTCAGTCTATAGAGAGGGAATGCGTGGTGAGCAAAATTCTTAATGAATTTCCTATAGTAGGAGCACAATCCTAAGAATGCCTTCACTTCAGTAGGTGAGCATGGGATAGGCCAGTCCTGAACACTCTGAACATTTCTTGGATAAGGTTGAACACCTCACTCTTAGCAAGCGAGTATTTGAAGGGATTGAGCTTTAACCCACAGGATTTGAATCTGGAAAAAGTTCCTCCAAATGCTGAAGGTGATCCATAAAAGTCTTACTGAAAATTAAGACATCATCCAAATACACCAAGCAAGTTTTCCAGCCGCCACGATGTACCATCTCCATTAACCTTTGAAAATTTGCTTGAGCTTTTGTCAGACCCATGGGCATAACTTTAAAATAGTACAGCCCACTACCTGTGGTGAAAGCAGTTTTCTTACGATCCTCTTTTGCCAACTCCACTTGCCAATAGCCATGCTGCAGGTCTATTGTGGAGAACTAAGCAGATCCTGATAATGCATCTAATGCATCATCGACTCTTGGAAGGGATGAGAGTCTTTTATTGTTACAGCATTGAGTTTTCTGTAATCCAGGTAGAATCGCCGCTTATACACTAAAACTATGGGCGCTGCCCAGGGGCTATAACTCTTCAATGACATCTGCTTTTAAGAATTTTGTCACTTGTTGCTGTATTTCTTGTCTTTGTTCAGGTGTCACACTATAGGGCCTTTGTTTGATTGGCATGGCCTCACCTGAGTTCGATGTCTTCTTCTGTGGTGTTCAGAACTTGTACTACAGTCAGGCCATTTTGAACCTCACTGAGGGTGTGCGCAATGGCCACATTACTAGCTCGGTTGGGCTCCAGGACACCTATGCGGTCAGTTGGCACAGGAGATACAGCCATCGCTCCTGCCACACATGAAGTGATAATTGTTTCACTCCATGCCAGTAATTTGGTAGATGTAAGCACAGAAACATTACAACAGGCTGCAGCTTTATGTCCTGTCGGGTGCAGAGGGAGCTCAACATTCCATAAGGACAATTTCTGATTTACTACATCAAGGACAGCATGGTGTTTTGTAGGAAGTCCCACCCAAGGATGACTGGATGGTGTGCACCTCTAACCACCCGGAAATCATAAATCATGATGCAGCAATTCTTTCCAAGTCTCATATCTAGAACTAAGACACCTAAGGTGTCCAGACATTGCCCAGTGACAGAACGTGCAAGTACCATTGAAGTTTTCATAGGCCGTTTTTTAACATTGGATGAGAATGTCGAAAATCTTCCCCCACAATGGAGATAGTAGAGCCCGTGTCCACCAGAGCAGAAACTTCCACTCCTTCCACAATTGCCAAAACATTTGCTGACACCTTGTTAGGGGGTTGTGTGTGCTCCTCATTTGTATTAAATACTGTAAAATCAGTGTGGGGCCGGGAGGCTGAAGCTGATGTTTGCCCCTCAACATCAGCTAATGGAAGTTTCCCTGTTTTTTGAATGACTGTTGGCTGTCAGGGGACCTAAAGAATACACTGCGTCGGCTCTGAGGGCTGTTGTCTCTACTTCACTGCCGGACAGGACTAGGGCTGAGGGGCTGTCTGTAGTCATCAATATGATACCTACGGTCTTGAGAGTGGAGGATAGTAGGGCCCAGCTCTGTCACCTCCCCGTGTGTTATTGCTGTCACGTGGCATTGTGCGCTGCCAGTCATGCAACACTGTAACATCCTTGTACCGTCTATTAGGTATATGGGTACAGTCAGGCTGATATTGTGAACTGTGGTATGTTGGAGAAGAGAGCTATATGCCATCCTGGTCTGCTCTTTAACTAAAGAATTTCTGTTCCTTTCCCAGAACTCCAAACATTCTGTAAGATGAGCAGGCGGACATCATTTTTCAGCTCGTTCACAGTCGACATTAACCGCTCCACTGCCTGAAGTAATTTCTCATCAGTGTGATCAGAATGCACCATAGCCACTTGATTTTGGCTTTGGTGCACTTCAGTTGAACCCTCGTGAAGTTGCATAGCTGCACGGGCCCTTTCACACAACAATAAGAGTGTAATGTCCAAATGGCGCCACTATCGCATGCCGAAAAAGTTCATAAAACTCTACAAAAAGCACCACAAATGCAAAATAATGACCCAGCTGCCACCAAATGTAAAGTAGGGTTCGTAAACTTTGCGTGACACACACTCAAAAGAATAAAATAAATCACTGAAGAGAAGCAGCTTGTGAACAGTTGTCTGTTTACTCACTCACATGCTCAGCGCTGAGAAAAACAACACCAACTTGCAATCCAGCCAATCAGGAAACACAACAATGAACACTGAAGTAAATCAAGTTTTTAAACAAGAACACAGGTTCCAGACTTTAACCCACTATCTCCCATTTATGTAATTATATGTATATTTAACCTTACAACAGGACAGCAGCGTTTTGGGGACCTGAAAATGCAAACTTTTGAAAAAATTATTTACAAAAACTTTCAAAGTGCAAGTTTTTGGTAGCAATACTGTTATTAGCATCCTCTCAGCCTCGACTGCAACATACTACTGTTCTCAACTAATGCAGCATCTAGTCAACAAACTAATTACATGAATATGTAAATATACATGGATTAGGTTTCTTTGACATGTAATAAGGAACACTTTTGAGCCCAACCTTTAGTGTAATCGTTTGTTTTACTCGCGTTTTCGCAGTTTCCCCTATTAAATCCAGTCATGCAGCAGCTTCTTTTACCACTCAGTCCAGCTGAGGCAGTGAGGGAAAGTGACATTGATGCATACCCTCTATAGGTGTGCAGTGTTTCTTTAAAAAGTGACATCGCCAACTACTGGCCTGGCAGCAGAATACAGTGTTTTTAAGTTGTTTCACAGATCTGTGTGAACAGGGATCATTTTGACAACATTGTTGTCTTTACGCAAAAAACGTAAAGAAAAAAACATGTCTGTTTTAGGAAATTGTTGTCGTGTAAATGTAGCCTGAAATAATCTGCCATCATTCAAAACTATTTCACAGTGTGTTTGGTAATTGAGCAATCATAAATTAATCAGCTGATTCTGTATCTCTTGTTATTTGATTTAGGTGTTTTCACAGCCCCACTGAAAGGAGCGTACATGTTCAGAATCTCTGTATTTAGTTATGGTCCAACTGCATCAGGTGCCTGCATTTATAAGAATGGAAAGAAGGTGGTTATAGCATATGATAATCGGCCTCAGAATGAGTTAAACTCCTCAAATGGAGTTGTGTTGATCCTGGAGGTTGGAGATTTGTCTATGTGAGACTGTACCCTAACACAAAGATATATGACAGCTATAATAACCACAGCACTTTCAGTGGTTATCTACTGTTTCCCTTAAAATAACAGGAGCTTTGAAGAATGTGATTCCAATAATTCTGAACCTTCAGCGTATGATTTAAGATGAAAATCATTAAGAATCATTAACATATAACTCTGTATTAATGAGGACTAATGTGTGTTTGAAATTTGCAATAGATTACTGTATAAAAGTCTGAGCTGCCTATACATGTAACATTGTATAAAGAGTTTCAGCACTGAGACAGGAACCATGAATATCATGAGACTCAAAGTAGGGCTGTCACGATTCCTCGATTAATTACGAGTACTCTATTTTAAAAAAAAATCCTCGATTGCAATCTACCTGTGTCGATAAATGCCGAGTTCACACTGCACAATTTTCAAACTCATCAGATCACTGTTCTTTTCACACTGCACCACTATCTGGGACAGCATTTAGTCACTGCTGTGTGCACATTGCTCGATGGATCGGTGACAGGGGGTTGCACATTGCATGACTTTACAATAGGAAGAATTGCAGACACCTCTGTCCGATCCTCAAACTACACTTCAAATCCAAACACACGTGAGGAGTGATAAGGGAACAACACAAGGACACGTGTGAGAAAAATGTTAGCCTGCAAGAAGCTTGTGATCCAAATTGTCTGTGTGCTTACTTGCAGCGAAAAGGATTTAAAAAAGGAAAAAATTTTTTTATTTTTTTTAAAAATGAAAGAATAAAAAGATTATGGAGGAGGAAATGTTTGGCAAGACATAGGGCTGTGATGGTATGGGTTTTTTTCTTATCACGGTGATTAGCAACAAATCCCGCGGACATTTCAAGCTTTCTTTAGACGCAAGTTTCATGTTTGTGTGATAATTATTCGCTGAGTTTCAGTTCATTTTTGAGACGTTTCAGAAAGATTCAGAGACAGATGAAAGCGCATTCTGCTTTTTTTTATTTTACAAAAGCAGAAGGTTTTGTTTTTATTGTGAGTGTACACAAATAAAAGTAGATTATTTGTAGTTTGTAATGATGTCTTGCAAATAATATGTATCGCCACAAATGACGGAGTAGGCCTATTTCAAGTTGTTTCAGCTGTCATGAGGAAAAATCCATCAGAACGCGCCGGCGCCATCGTCGGCCAGACGGTCAAAGAAAACGTAGCCTATTTAGTTTCATATTTATGTTTCATTATTATACTATAGCCTAATATTAGTTTTTAAACTTAATTTATGTTAATTATGAGAAGTGAACAGCATGACTACGCTAATAAGATGCGCAATATGCATGTCATGCAGACATGCAGTGGGTCCAACCTGGTCTCATGACGAAAACGTACCCGTGGCTACGTTTTCACGAGTCGCGAAATACGTACCAATGAGTACATAACGCTGCAGTTTCGATGCGAAATGTCCACTGAGCGGTGCTAAAAACGTGTTCCTTTTTTTTTTTTTTTGCCGGAGCAGATAATAGGGTGAATGCGGTACGTTTTAATGACATTGCTTTTATAATCCGACCCCGGCCGTCATCGAAACCGTGTGTGAAAATGAGCCAAAGTGCTCATTGACGTTTTACCGGCCTCTAGCGTTCGTTTCTGTTGGAAACTGCAGCGAGACATACGTGCCGGTACGTAATTTTGTGTCTCGCAAAAATGTGCCCACGGGTCTCTCCCATGAGACCAGGTTGAGTGGGTCAGACGTGATTTTGACCACTTCATTAAGTTTTGTTTTGTATTAAGCCTTTCTTTAAAGTGAATTTCGTTTTGTATAAATTGTATCTTAATTTTAATTAATGTTTTATCAACCAATTGCCTGGATTTAATAAATAGGAAGAAAACCAAGAATGTCGGGTGTGAATGTCATAATTAATTGATATTGATATTTAATTACATAAATAAAAGATATTGATGGTCTAACAATGTATTTTAGTTGAAGATTATCTGTAGAAATCACAAGTCCAAGAACCCAGTTAATTAATAATAATCAGACACAAGCACAAAATAAATCCCCCATATATTTGGACTGTCCCTCCCCCTTGCGCAAAGCTGGTTTTTTGTTCTCTAGAAGCACTTGAAAGTTGGACAGAAGACAGTGAATTATGATAAACAATGATTATTGTGTTTATAGTTCATATCACACACCATATGCACTCCTGTAACTTTTACCAGCAAAAATAAATATATAAATAAATAAAATACAAAAAAAGTACAGTGATGACGGTGATTACCTCAGCACCGCGGTGATGCGGTAATTGTCACAGCCCTAGCAAGACGTGGGTCTATAACTCCTCCCCGAACATCCCGCTGCCCTTTATCTTGTTCTCTCATTGGCTGTAGGTCATTGCTGATGTCATTTTCAGTCAGAACTCATTGCGCACAGCAGGATTTTGAATAACAGACAGGTCCAGATATTTAACATGCCTAATATCTCACGACCATCAGCGATGCATTGTCAATTCACTTAGATCGCGTCTTTGATAATTCACACTGCGTCACTGTCACTCACATGAACGAGCACCAATTTACCTCTATTTTCGCTAAATCATTTGTCTGTTGAGTGAAAATGTGGCCTAAAATCGTTCGCATTCCACAGATGTGAATCCATGAACCACATTATTAGACCATTTTCTAAAGCTGTCTCAGATCTCGCTAGATTATTTGTTCACAATGTACACGTTTATTGTGATTTTAACTGTACGAGAGACGCGCCTGCATGCCTTGCCAGTTCCATTTTTTCATATACAGATTTATGAGCGCAGACACCTAGCGCATACACAGAAAACTAGCTATCACAGCGCGTGTACTAAACTGAATTATATGTAGCGTCTTAATGCGTTGTGTCAAAATCTCTGGGTTCACATAAACAGGCTTTGTCTTAAATGAATGTATCTGGGAAATAAATCGTGTATGTTTATCAGTGTATTGGATCAATGCATTACTGTAGTTCTTAAAGTGACAGCCTAATAAAACAAGTCAGTGTACGTTTTATTCATAAAGCGAAGAATATGAAGTTTTATTTTTTCATTTTATTATCTTACTTGTATTCTTACTTGTATGCCACTTTTAAGTATACTTGCTGTATGTGAAAAATTTAAAGCAGTTTATTTCATTTGCATCTTTCTTTTATTGTATTTGTCCTTTTTTCTATGCTGATGTTATCATTGCCTTCTGTAATAAAAAAAACATGATTCAAGGAAAATAACTCAAAATAATTGTTATTTACAAAGATGGATGTGTGATATAGTGCAAGAATAAGGATGTAATACTGCAACAAAATTTATATTTTTGTGCAAAAGATAAACAACTTACACTTATTCAAGAGCATTTGTAGCAATGTTGTTTTACAAAATAATAATAATAATCTTTACAAACAAATTTCTTGGTTAGTGAAGCACATACAATGTAAGTGAGTGGGATCGAATTTTGAAGGCCATAGGGTCAGCCATCAAACAGTGAACTGGACTAGATCCAAAAAGCAGCAGTATGAACACAAAGAGGTTTGAGACCACATTCCTACTTAACTCACTCACTCTTCACTGTGTGCCCAATAGTTAGGTATGATTTACACATCAGTGTATGTGTGTGTAGCTCAGGACTCACTTTTCACCATGGGAATATATAGCTATGATTTAGACATCAGTGTATGACACCATACACTGTGTATGACACAACAACTGACACCATAAATGTTATACAATTAAATTATTATCAACAATATTCAGTCCTAGTAGATTAAATTATTTTTTTTTATCTTCTTGTGTTCTAATACAGTTTTTTTTTTAATGTATATTGAAAAAGCTGATCTTCTGCTGTCGAATCACAGTGTTGCTATAATCAATAATGTAAATCTAACTCAAAAATTTGGGCTCTAATTGAGTTTAGTGATTCAGGTCATATAATGTTAATGTTAAAACATAACCAACACCACCTGATCATCTTTTCTCTTTGCTTGTTTGGCTGTTACAACTCAGTTACAACAGCCAAACAAAATCAACTAAAGCAAACCCCGATCTCCATAATGGTGACTTAAAATTTTCCCCTTTGGTGATTCTCCTTGTTAACATCAATAACGGTCAATCATCACTCAATTAATCACTTAATTATCTCATTAACTTTAACACTGCTTCAGTGTTCATTTAACACTCTTATTTTAACACTCTTATTTTAACACTTTAACTCTCCTGTGAGTATGTGAGACCATACTCAAGAGTGTTCATTTAACACTGGATTTTTTGCTGTGTACCTCCTGGTTGAAAAACTGTGCTAATTAGCAAATCCAGGAGAATGGAACAAATTACAGAGGAGGACTTTCACTTTCTGAACCTGGACTTTACACCTCTGACATTAGTACCTTTTGGAGTAAAAATGGTACAAAAATGTCCCTTTAAAGGTACTGCCCCAGCGACAAGCTGTTGTACCTCTAAAGGTACAATTTTAATCCCTTTTTTCTGTGTGTAGGGAAATAGTGGAGCTCTGCAGCCATCTACTGGATAAAGTGATATTTTTTTACTTATAAAACTCCATTTTTAAAAAGATGGGCAAAAATCTTACACTAAACCATGTCAAATTATCCATGTTATTCCCATGAATGAAAGTTAGAAATGTGGGTCTTTTATAAAGTGATTTTTACATAAAAGCTGTTTTTGTATAAAAACCTATTTAAAAATATATATATATATTTAAAAATTATTTATATAAATTTAAAAAAATAATAATAATCTAAATCCTCCAAAAAACACAAATGGAGTAAAAACATTGATAAAATTAAAATTACATTTGTAATATATTGTAATATATTATGCTTGTAAAGATGAATTTCTTTCTGAGGGAGTTAAAGATTCTTTTGTTGTTATCCAGTTGTGTCCTTGGGTATGGTCTCATCATCCATGGCTTCAAACCAAAGGCCTCATCTGCCACGACAACATAAGGGACAGGGGTTTGACGTCCAGGCAGGTCTTCCAGTGGTGGTATGTTCAGTGTGCTGTCCTCCAATGTCCGGCTCAGCCCGCACTTGGCCCAAACTCCCCCGTCGCTATCTTTGTCATTTGTCCCTACATCGATGTAAATAAATTTCAGGTCCACATCTACTAGAGCCATGAGAATTATTTAATTGAAACCTTTGTAGTTATAGAAATGGGACCCTGAATTTGGTGGAGGATAGATGTTGACATGCTTTCCATTGAAGTTCCACCTCTCCTCAAATCTAGTGGAGATGTGCTTCCACTTCTCTTCAGTGGATGGAGGTAATGCTGTTGTAATGCCTTGTAAAAAGCATCGCTAGTCTCGACTACAATCCTAGAAATGCTGTGCCTACTAACCCGGAATGTATATTCCAGAGAGAAGAAGGTCTCTCCCATGGCCAAGTACCTCAATGTTATTGCCAGTCTCTCCCCAACAGGTAATGCCTTCCTCATCACTGGGTCTTTCCTTCTTAATGATGGTTCCACCAGGCTCACCAGATTGTTAAATGTGTTTTGCCCCATTCTAAACCAGTTTCTGTAGCCAGGAGGATCTTCATCAGCCAGCTCCCTCAGTAGTTGGCTGTAACACCCCCTCTTCTTCCTCAGCAGCCATTTTCTGGTCTATGTCCTTTTTGCTGAGATGAATTAAATAAAACGGTTACCTGATTATTTTGATAAGATGTTATGGCACAGTTACATGCATAAATGCATATCATTTTTTTTATTTTAGATGTGTCGCTTTCAGAATGCTTATAGAATGCACATTGAAACAATTGTTCTCGTACAACACCGAGCTCTCCGCATAACATGCAGAAAAATATAGTGTCCATGAATTGAGAAATTGTTGATCATATTTGTTAACAAAGGGGTTCACAACTTAATACTAAATCGCCGTTTAGTGTTCAAATGTACGATACTTGAAAATGCCTTAGCATTTGAAGACTGTCCGGATATGCAGTCTCAGGAGAAATTCTTGATTCGGTCCGAGCTCAACACATCCTCATGACATTTCACACTCCCAGGAGAATGGAGACTCCATCCCCAGGAGGTCCAGTGGATCTGGAGTCAATTTGGGGATGCACAGACCTCCCACTGCCAACTCTTTTACTAACAAAGTCTTCATTTGTCTTTTTTTTTTTTTTTAAATATCGCAATAGATATTGTACCGTGGATTTTTTTACCGAGGTATTATCATATTGTGAGATTATGATATTGTTACATCCCTAATAACGAGTGTGTCATATTTAAGTGTGGCATTTCGGAAATTTATTTGCATAGCGTTTTTCACAAGATGTATCTTATGTTATTTATGTGCAATCTATTTGCATGTCATTAAATTAACATGAATGAATTGTTAGGTGACGATACACGGGGCAACTTTTTGAGCAATGTTGCCGGGCAATGTTGCTTGGGCATTTTCCCTTTGAGAATGGACAACAGATTTCTTTCTGTATACTTCATCAAAATTTTGTTGCCCATTCTCAATGGGAAAGCGCCCAAGCAACATCGCTCGGCAACATTGCTGTTACCCCATTATCACCTTAAGAGTGGTACAATTCACGGTTGTCTGTGCAACTCAAGTTTGCGCAAACGCTTATGTGATATGATATATGTGTTTGAGTAGTGATTTAACAGACATGGTGGATTGTAAGATTCATTTGAAAACTTTTATCGGCAAGTTTGTTAATGATTTTACTGAATTTAAAAATGTGTTTGGGTAGGCTTATCATTCATTCATTTCCAGTAAATGAACCCTTTGATGAACCCTGTGCTTGCTTGTTTATTTATTTATGCATGCATGCCTGAATGAGTGATCAGTGTTGTGGACAAAACTTACCATAACTTTCCATTATATTGCCTGGATCCAGCAACATTTGTTCAGATGTTGCTTGAAAGGTTTCTGGAAGCCATGGTCCGATTGAATTGGTCCCTCACACCTTTGTGATTGTGTCTATGTCAGTGTCGGTATCTTCTCCAAATAAAGCAATGGAGAGCTATGACCAAATTGGTGATGCATATTTTTGAGAACATTTTAATATTTCAGCACTATACGCTCTTCTTTTCCCCCTGCCTGTGCCCAGACATCTTTCCTTGCCTGTTTATGTCCCTTTTTAAACCTACCCATGATGATATGTGAATGTTTCTTCAGTCTGGGCACTCTTTTATAAGGTTTGTAAACTAACACACCTGTCTTACCAATTCATGAGGACATTGGTGGAATCAGGAACTTGTCATGCCAGATTAATTAATGTTAATGTGAAAGTTTCCAAAATGCAAAAATCACTAATTCTACTCAGGTCCAGATTGTAGAAATGGTTTAGGATATTGCTCTTACATTGACAAATGTCTTTCAGGCACTTGAACTATATTAAATAGCCTACATATTCTTTTTTTCTAAGTTATATATTGTTGATTTGACAAATAATATAAATATTCACACACAAATTCATAATGCACTTAAAAGGTGTAGTCTAAATTGTGTAAATTACTGAAAAATAAGGCATGTCTTTTAACATCTTAAAATCCAACACCGCACTTTTCGCTGTAGCATATTCAGTTAGCTTAAAGAAAGTCATTGTAAACAATTTTAAAGCTATGTCAAGTCCTGTAGTAGGTCAAGTCAAGTCCAAGTCAAGTCACCTTATTAATGTAATTTTACCTGCAGAATCTGATCTTAATAAAGTGAAAAGACAAGATATAAGTAACTGTCAGTAAATTAAAATAATTTGGATTGCATTGTAAATACTCATGTTCAGTAAAACAGGAAAACAAAAAAATTGTAACTTCATAAATTATGTATTTTCACTTCTGCCCAACAGTGTTTGAAAGTTTTAAATTTTCAACATTGAGTCCATAAAAATAACAGCTTAATATCCAACAGACTCCTCTCTGAACACCTCCCTCTCTCTCTCTCAAACACAGTTTACATACAACATTAAACTTTGTTACATTTCTCCTCTCTCTCACACACACACTCACTCTCACACACTCTCTCTCTCACACACACACACACACCACACACACACACACACTCTCTCTCTCTCTCTCACACACACTCACTCACACACACACACACACACACACACTGATACAACCTTTAATGGCTACTTTAGCTATTATTACATTAGCTAACTACCAACTAACCAGATAACATTAACAAATTGACAAGCACTTACTGGGCAGAATGGCTCTTCAGATGACGGACGAAATTGAAGGTTGTCATCTGGCTGTCCGAGATTTGTATGTTGCATGTCCTGCAAAGCGCTGTTCTTCTTTTGATATCTTGCAAAAAAATTCTTGAAGCCAAAAGCGATGACCCTCGGTACCCCTCCGGCTGACATGTTGATGTGATGTGATATCTGATCTAAGTGGGCGTGGTGTGCGTAAGGTGCGAGAGGGCATGACTGATGATAGTGTCGTGATCCAGTCATGAGTCATGACCAGGGTAGGGTTGCACCAGCCGTTCGTAAGTTCTGCTCGCGGAGTAGAATTATCCTTTCACAATAAATCAAATTTGTTTTGCACCGAATATCTTAAAATACTTTATCAAATTTAAAATATATATTTTTTTATACTTTATGTAAATATTCTACTTTATGTCCTAACTGGTCTGTAGGAAAGGCAGGCTGTGACGTCACTGACAGAGAGAGGGGACAGTTGCTCAACCTCTCCAGAATGTGTAAAGGTGAGTCAGGCTTGTGCACATGTGCATTCATCTCCATCTGAATATTACAAAATGGAGTTTTACAAAGTGCTTGATGTTGTGGATATGCAGTTCAGAGAACGTTTTGAGCAGGAAGGGTTGCTGATGCTAAGGAATCTGGAAAACATCCTCTTAACAGGGGTGGTCGATAATGTGGTACAAATGTACCCAGAACTGGACAAAATATCCCTTAACACACAACTGGCAATGTTCAAATCAAAGCATAATATGCAGTCCAGCAGTGAAGCAGCTAGCATCCTTCAGGGGATGTGTCCAGAAGTCCGAAGTCTTTTTGATCAGGTGGAAACACTTGTCCGACTGCTTCTTGTCACTCCCGTGTCCTCAGCAGAAGCGTGTCCTCAAGAGAAGTTTCAGTGGTCTCAGAAGGCTAAAAACTAGGGATGAGCGAGTACAGCATTATCTGTATCTGTATCTGTTAACCATATGAATTATCTGTATCTGTATCTGTACTCGGATGGGGGGCCTAACCCGGAAGTGGGCGGGGCTGGTCTTGAAATGGGCGGGGCTTTAACCGGTATTTTTTTTTAAGCATGCAATTGATATGGGTTGATCAGAAATTGTTAGATTTATTGCTGATTAGAAAAATATTTACAGGACAGCATCAGGATTGAGCTTCAGATCAATGGTTTTGATCACGATAGCAAACAAACTATATTACAGAACAAGTTTTGCAACAATGAAACAAAACAATGCAGTGCAATTATGAAGTAAAATGTAATGAACAACATAACTTTCTTTATTAACTTTTAATTTTTTTATGATCAGTGTGATTTTTTTTTTTTTTTTTTCTTTTTTTTTTTTATTCCACACCAGGTGTGTGTGTGAGAGAGAGTAAAGGAGAGCGAGAGAGATGAAGAGAGAGAGGAGAGAGAGAGAGAGCCCTCCTAGTGATGTGAATATGAGCGGGAGTTTACACAGGGTGATTATTTTTGACTTTATTTTGTATTTGAGCTGCGTGTCTTGGACGCGGCGTCCGTCCAAAATAGGAGGTGCCTATCTTTAGCGAAGCGCTGCGTCGCCGCTTCTGGGACGCTTCTCAAACGCGCCGCAGCGCGGCTGGTGTAAACACAAGCATTGACTAGAGTGGCCGTGTATCAGCTCCGGTAGCCCGCTCGCAGCCGTAACGTGCCGCACACGCGTGCAGTGTAAACGGCTTCACTGTGAGTGAGCAGAGCGATACACAGCAACAAAATACATCTGTATGTGTGTAGGGGAGTGGCGCTGTGACTAGCCTATCACAGAACGCTGACACAATCAGCTACCCAATGATGATTTTCATTCAATCCGAGCACAGATATGACTCGTATTACTCATATAATACTCGTACTCGGCAGAAGTGCTTTATCTGTACCGGATACTCGTTTCAGCCGAGTATCCGGCTCATCTCTACTAAAAACATGGCTTCGTAGTACCATGACACAAACAAGGCTGAATAGTGTTGCTGTGTGTCCATTTACATAAGGAAAAACTTGATCAATTAGAGAGAAAAAAATTGCTCAACAATTTGTGACCTGCAAGGAAGCCAATAATTCAGTTTGGAAATTTGATTAAAATCTCACTTCGAAGCGGGAACGCTTTCCTGGCGTTTTGGTCATGCTGTAAAACGAGGGAATTGAGTCCCGAAGCACTCTTCCCCAGGGGTAAGGAACAGCAGCTTCGACCTTCTCCACTGTAACGCCCTGTCCTCTCCATCCCACTGGTATGGAAGACATTCCTGGGCTTACTCTGGGCGCTGGAGGGTTACGAGTATGGGCCGCACTTGCATTTGGCACGCTACCGCCTGCCAGCCCTGCCTTCCTAACACTCGTACGTGATTCAGTAGCTATGGCGCTTTCCATAGGAGACCCCATTACGTCAGTATCGACGTAACGTCGAACGTGACTGACTGAATGGGAACGTCTATGTTACTATTGTAACCCTGAAGGAGGGAACGGAGACGTTACGTCCCCCTGCCATAGCTCTGGGTCACCGCCGAGCGGCCAGATACCTTCTCGGCTCCTCAGCAAAAATATGATGAAGTGAGTCACGCCGGCCCTATTTATACCCGGATGCCGGGGGAGGGCCCGGCATGTAAATCTCACTGGCCAATTCCCATTGGCGTGTTTTGTTTCCCTTGGAGGTGATTGGTTCCCAAGTGAGACCCCATTACGTCAGTATCGACGTAACGTCTCCGTTCCCTCCTTCAGGGAAGGGGGTTACAATAGTAACCTAGACGTTTTCTATAGATTTCTCAAAAACAAATTTATACCCTTTTCCCCAATATTTCTAAACTGCAATACTTTACCATTTCAGTCTTTTTTGTACATGCACATATGGGCTCAAAATGACTTTATCATTATTAAGCATCCTATTAAATTACATACTACCAGACATGGGACTTGTGACTTGGTGACTTGGACTCGAGTCGCCTCGAGTCGCTATTTTTATGACTTGTGACTTGACTTGACAAAAAATAAAATACTTGAGACTTGACTCGGACTTGGAAGTTAAGACTCGGGACTTGACTTGACTTGAGACACATGACTTGAGTGTTAATCACATCATGTTTTCAGTTTGAATATAAAACATAAATTATTTTAAAAATAAAGTTGATTACTCAGCTGGAGCGCAGGCTGAGAATAGCGTTGTCATGACCAGGGGCGTAGCAGCCATTTTAAAAGTGGGGGGACAGCTGTATGGTGTGACCCAAGCTGTGTTCATAATAATAAATTCTAATAGAATACCAATTGGCATTTTACAGCACCCTAGTGGCAATTTTGGGAACATGCTGTGATAGCTTACAGGAACCTATTTTTGTGAATCATCCTCAAAATTTAAAAATACTGCAGGACTTTGAGACCAATGTGAGACCATCTATACTTATTTAGATAAAGATATTTTATGATATTTAAAATATTTCAGTTACACTACATTTGAACAATACTTTTCTTACTTCTTAAGTTGGACAAAAACAAGTGTTAAATGAGTATACAGATTACATCTACAGTAATTTTATAATATACAACATACATTTTATGAAAATATACAATAAAAATCCTAATGTATTTACAAGTTTTAATATTTTCAAGATCGAAGTGAGATTTTTAATCAAAATTTCCAAACTGAATTATTTGGCTTTCCTTGCAGGTCACAAATTGTTGAGCAATTTTTTTTCTCTCTAATTGATCAAGTTTTCCTTATGTAAATGACACACAGCAACACTATTCAGCCTTGTTTGTGTCTGGTACTACGAAGCCATTTTTTAGTAGAGATGAGCCGGATACTCGGCTGAAACGAGTATCCTACAGATAAAGCACTTCTGCCGAGTACGAGTATTATATGAGTAATACGAGTCAATATCTGTGCTCGGATTGAATGAAAATCATCATTGGTAGCTGATTGTGTCAGCGTTCTGTGATAGGCTAGTCACAGCGCCACTCCCCTACACACATACAGATGTATTTTGTTGCTGTGTATCGCTCTGCTCACTCACAGTGAAGCCTCGTTTACACTGCACGCGTGTGCGGCACGTTACGGCTGCGACGCGGCTACCGGAGCTGATACACGGCCACTCTAGTCAATGCTTTGTTTTACACCAGCCGCGCCGCGGCGCGTTTGAGAAGCGTCCCAGAAGCGGCTCGACGCAGCGCTTCGCTAAGATAGGCACCTCGCCTATTTTGGACGACGCCGCGTCCAAGACACGCAGCTCAAATACAAAATAAAGTCAAAATATCACCCTGTGTAAACTCCCGCTCATATTCACATCACTAGGAGGCCCGCTCTCTCTCTCTCTCTCGCTCTCCCTCTTACTCACTCTCTCACACACACACACCTGGTGTGGAAATAAAAAAAAAAAGAACCAAAAAAAAAAAAATCACCACCGTACCGTGGACAAACACATATGGGATTACCCGCAGGGAATCACAACATATGGGCATCTAGCCCAGTACAAGGGCAGACCAATTGGGCATACACACGAGTACTGGACCTAGCGCCGGACGCCTCCGCCACGTCTGGCTGCCGCATGATGCAGGAGGAACTCCACAGGGTTCACCGTTACGGGGAACTGAACTGAGGAGTGGAAAAAGTGCTCGCATTCCCTCACCAAGGGAAATGGCACCGCAAGCGAACACCCGTGGCTATCTACGGGTAGATAACACACAGGTGGACACCGGTTCGACACGAAGGTTGTAGTACCTGGCGAACGTGTTGGGTGTCGCCCAGCCTGCAGCTCTACAAATGTCTGTCACAGAGGCGCCGTGCGCTAACGCCCAGGAGGAAGCAACACCCTGAGTGGAGTGAGCTCGCAACCCGAGGGGGCACGGCTCGCCTTGCGACTGGTACGTCAAGGCGATGGCATCCACTATCCAGTGGGCCAACCTCTGTTTGGAGACAGCCTTCCCCTTCTGCTGACCTCCAAACAGACAAAGAGCTGCTCAGAGCTTCTGAAGCTCCGCGTGCGGTCCACGTAGGTGCGCAGAGCACGAACAGGACATAGCAGCGCGAGGGCTGGGTCTGCCTCCTCCGGGGGCAGCGCTTGCAGGTTCACCACCTGGTCCCGGAAGGGAGTGGTGGGAACCTTGGGCACATATCCAGGCCGGGGTCTCAAGATAACGTGAGAGTAGTCCGGCCCGAATTCCAGGCACGAATCGCTGACCGAAAATGCTGCAGTCCCCAACCCTCTTGAAGGAAGCGAGCGCGGTCAGGAGCACTGTCTTAAGAGACAGATGTTTCAGCTCGACTGACTCTAAGGGCTCGAAGGGAACTCCCCGTAAGCCCCTAAGGACAACGGAGAGATCCCAAAGGGAATGAGGCGAGGCCTAGGAGGGTTTAACCTGTGCCAGTGCATCCGTGCCGAGGGTCCCCTCGGTCAGGATAAAACAACTGGCATGGGCGGATTCCCGAGGCGAACAGGTCCACCTGTGCCTCCCCGAACTGGCTCCATATCAGCTGGACCGCCTGGGGGTGGAGTCTCCATTCCCCCGGGAGCGTGAGCTGTCGTGAGAGCGCGTCGGCCGCACGATTGAGCTCGCCCGGATGTAGAGGCGCGCAGCGACCTGAGTCAGCGCTGACTCCACAGGAGGAGATGGCGGGCGAGTTGCAACATGCGACGGGAGCGTAGACCACCTTGTGGTTGATGTACGCAACCGTCGATGTGTTGTCCGTCCGGACCATACATGCTTGCCCTGCAGCAGCGGTCGAAACCGGCGCAGAGCAAGGAGTACTGCTAGCAACTCGAGGCAGTTGATGTGCAGTGGCGATGGGGACCTGTACAGGACCCCGAGGCCGACTGACCACTGCATGTGGCACCCCAACCGGTGGTGGAGCATCTGTTGTGACAACACATGCCTGGACACATGTTCTAGGGGCACCCCGGCCCGTAAAAGCGAGGTCCGACCACGGCTGAATGTGCGGCGACAGTCCGGTGTGATGACCACACGGAGTGAGCCACGGTGCCACGCCCCCGGCATCCGGGTATAAATAGGCCGGCGTGACTCACTTCATTCATATTTTTGCTGAGAGCCGAGAAGTATCTGGCCGCGGTGACCAGCGGTGACCCAGAGCTATGGCAGGGGACGTAACGTCTCCATGCCATATGCCCCAGGAGCCTCTGAACTGTTTCAGTGGGACCGCTGTCTTCCGCGAGATCGATTCAGGCAGTTCAGCACCGACTGTGCACGCTCGTTGGTGAGACGTGCTGTCATGTTGACCGAGTCCAGCTCCACACCGAGAAAAGATATGCTCTGGACGGGACAGATCTTGCTCTTCTCCCAGTTGACCTGAAGCCCCAATTGGCTGAGGTGACTGAGCACCAGGTCCCTGTGTTCGCACAACTGCTCTCGGGACTGGGCCAAAATGAGCCAGTCGTCGAGGTAGTTGAGAATGCGAACGCCCACTTCCCTGAGCGGGGCAAGGGCCCCCTCTGCGACTTTGGTAAAGACGCGAGGGGACAGGGACAGCCCGAAGGGTAGGACCTTGTACTAATATGCCCGCCCCTCGAACGCAAACCGTAGGAACGGTCTGTGTCGAGGAAGGATCGAGACATGAAAGTACGCGTCCTTCAGGTCGATGGCTGCAAACCAATCCTGGGCAGAAACGCACGTGAGAATGCATTTTAGTGTGAGCATCTTGAACGGGAGCTTGTGAAGGGCCCGATTCAAAACGCGCAGATCCAGGATCGGTCGCAGCCCGCCGCCCTTCTTGGGTACTATGAAGTAAAGGCTGTAAAACCCTGACTTCATCTTGGCTGGAGGGACAGGCTCGATTGCGTCCTTCGCCAAAAGAACCGCAATCTCCGCCCGCAGGACAGCAGTGTCGGGACCTGTCACCGAAGTGAACAGAACGCCGTTGAACCTGGGGGGACGCCTGGCGAACTGAATCGCATAGCCGAGTCTGATCGTCCGGACGAGCCAACGGGACGGGTTGGGAAGGCGTAGCCACGCCGCCAAGCACCGTACGAGTGGCACCATCCGAACCACAGAAGTACCCGCGGGGTGGCGGCATGGAGCACTGTGACTCAACCCGGGAAGCGGTGCGTCCCGAGATTGAGGCTGCAAGTGGAGTCCACTCACACCGCTCCGAGTGGGCAGGGTGGCGTGGGGAGAATGTACGTCCCCGGGGCGCCAAGACCCTGCCCATGGCGAAGGAAGGAGTGGCTGAGGGAAAGGGAGTGAGTGCTCGCTGACCCTCAGCACAGACCTTCTTATATGACCCAGTGGTTTTGGAAATCGCTCTTTTATTGAAAAGGTGGGTCCTGGGGCCAGCGGCGGAACAGAAAAGAAGGGGAACAAAAGATTTACCCCCGGGCCCTCTCCCGGGGGAGGGAGCGGTGCGTTCACCGTCTCCCGCGGAGCGAACTCCTCCACCGCTGGGTCTCCTGTCTCAGGGCCGCTTCTTCGTCTTTCTTCTTCCGTGAAGAGGAAGAGGATTTAGCGGCCTGGGCAGGGGGCGTCACTTTCCTGCGGGTGGCTCGTGGCGGATGGGAGGACTCCGACCCACCAGAAGCCTGCGCCGCAGGAGGACGCCCTCGGCGAGGAGCAGACGGAGGCGCGGCCCGAGGCGGATTGGTGGCAACATCACGCCTGGACAGGATGTGTTTGATGGCCTCCGTCTGCTTTTGCATTGCCGAGAACTGCTGAGCAAAATCCTCGACAGTGTCGCCGAAGAGGCCGGCCTGGGGAGATGGGAGCGTCGAGAAAGCGGACTTTGTCAGCGTCCTTCATCTCAGCCAGGTCCAACCAAAGATGCCGTTCCTGGACCACCAGGGTGGACATCGTCTGACCCAGGGCGCGCCGTGACTTTCGTCGCCCGGAGGGCGAGGTCAGTCGCCGTACGCGGTTCTTGCAGCAGCCCTGGTTCAGAACTACCCTCGTGCAGCTCCTTAAGAGCTTTCGCCTGATGGACCTGCAAGATGGCCATGGCGTGCAGGGCAGAGGCCGCCTGTCCAGCGGCTGAGTAAGCCTTGGCAGCGAGAGCGGCCGTGGTCTTACTCACCTTGGACGGGAGACGCGGACGATTCCTCCAAGTAGCCGCGGACTGCGGGCACAAGTGCACCGCAATCGCACGTTCCACCTGGGGAATGTCCACGTACCCCTTGGCGGCCCCACCATCGAGGGTAGTGAGAGCGGAGGAGGCAGAAGTGCGGACCCTGGCCGTGTGAGGGGCCGTCCACGACTTCTGGAGCTCCTCATGCACCTCCGGGAAGAAAGGCACCGGACCCCAGAAACCAATCATCCAACCTCGAGCGTTCGGGACAGGGTGGAGGGTTCCACACGAGCCCAATGCCCGCGGCGGCCCGGGAAAGCATGGCCGCCAACTCAGAGTCCGCCTCAGACTGAGCAACCACCCCTGAGGGTGGAAGCTCTGAGTCATCGTCATCCTCCGAGTCAGCGATCCCGCTCCCTGATGCAGCGATCGACATCTGATCCTCCTCCGGAGCGCCGAAAGTGACGCGGGGCACCCCCGAGGAGGGTCCCACGGCAGCAGCCGGCAGCTCGACGGCACATGACGTTGCGGAGGAGTGGGAGGTTCGTGGGGGCGGACCCGACGAAGTGGCTCCCACTGTGACCCTCAGATCTCCCAGAGCACTAACCGGACCAGCGGCCGCTACAGCCGCCGGCGCTGGGGTAGTGACAGAGGGGACCCTCACTTCTGTGTTAAAGAAGGAGAGTCGTGATCTCAACGCCAACATGGACATGCCCTCGCAATGAGGGCATGTACCATCCACGAGCGCAGACTCAGCGTGCGGTTTACCCAAACACTTGAGACAGCGATCGTGGCCGTCAGAAGAGGTCAGGAAACGACCACATCCAGAAACACACGGACGAAAAGACATCTTGAAAAAGACGCTGATCGCCCGTGCTTGCTCTTTTAGTTACCTCACCAGCCGAAGCACACAGGGATGAATGCTGCACTGCTTCCCACACAGCGCGTCCGTCACACTCACCGCTGAGCGTGCCTTCCCACCAGCTGACGAGACACGAGCAGCCACCAGAGAGAGAAACAAAAGGAAAGCAATAAAAATTGCTGTTTGCGGACTCAAGTCCTAGCAATTAAAATTGCTGTTTCGCTCTTTCAGAGAAATCAATCTTTTCTTTCGATTGGAGATGAAAGGCAGGATCATCCGATCGGCTCCGAAGCAAAAGTATGAATGAAGTGAGTCACGCCGGCCCTATTTATACCCGGATGCCGGGGGAGGGGCCCGGCATGTAAATCTCACTGGCCAATTCCCATTGGCGTGTTTTGTTTCCCTTAGAGGTGATTGGGTTCCCAAGCGAGACCCCATTACGTCAGTATCGACGTAACGTCGAACGTGACTGACTGAATGGGAACTGTTGAACACTAAATGGATTCTAAGAAAAAAAACAATCAAATAAAAACACTTTAACTGTTATTTCAATACACTGGTGCTCAGCGAAACCTTGTGCGTTCAGCACCATGGGTGTCGACAGCAACCATGTAGTAAAAAAAAACGAGTAGTTTAGAAACAAAACCAGCAGCAGTTGTGGCGCGGAGGGGTCAAAAATAAACAAAAAACTATTGAAACTGGAGCTATGTATCAACTTTATTTTGCCATCACGTTTCGGCACACAGGCCTTCGTCAGGGCTAAAAGGTTTCAGGTGTGTGTAGGTTCCTTTGAGTACAAACAGAAACAGAATTCAAACTTACAATCAACCAATGAAAAAATTGCATAAAATAACATCCACCAATCACAAAGCTTATAATAAATAGTCGTGTATCAACCAATGATCATCAAAGAGAAAGAAAAAAGGGAGAAAAAAAATTACTACAAGTAAAAAAAAAAAAAAACTATAAATTAATTAAATTCACATATTGAGATTTGCTGCCACCTACTGATGGATTAAGTAATTTCATGTATAATCATACAATTTAATTGACCCCAAATATTTCTTTTATTTAAAATGTTATTTTTGATGCGATCTGGGAAAACATCGGATGTCGCGATGAAACGTTTTCAGTAAAATAAAAAATAGGTGTCATTTTCTTTGTCAAAATTGGGTTTTTATCAAATTATCATTCTTGTCTATCATTTCTGAAAATATCTTGGCAAAATTCACCTGTTAAATGCAGTAAAATAGCGATTTATAGTGCAAGGATGTCTTTCTCTAACGTTAGCCTAGGCTACTGTTTAAGAACACACCCAGCAGAGAAAAAAAACGCCATAGCTTTCCCTCTCTTAACACTACAAAGACATTATATGGCTTATCAAAATAAGCCATATAATATATAAAATGAAGGTGTATTAATGCACATTCCCACCAGTCCTATATAAACTATGGCACGCAAAGTTTTTTTTTTTCTAATACAACGTTATCGTGCGAACAAGAGAACAACGGAGCTATAATGAACACACATGTTCTAATTATGAATTGAATTCTAATCAAATACTGCCAAACTGCCCATACTACTTCTGAGTAGGATGTCTACTTCATAAAATGTATGAAAATATAGAAATATATGGTTCAGGTCACTCAAACCATAAATGGAGGTGCCCTTAAATGGTCATATGGAGCTTGGGTGTCATCTAGTGAAAAGTTTGGAACTGCGTCCAAACAAAATCTTACTGAAATATTTAATTTTTTAAATATTTCAACCTACAATGTGGAATGTTGACATTTTGGCTTTTATTTCTTGCAATTTAAGAGTAAAACAAGCTTTGTGATATTATAAAATATAAACAATTAAACTTCTATAACTTTTTTTTTTTTTACTTTCATAATTTATTTCACCTCGACAATAATCTGACAAGTGTCTTCTTTAAAACAAGACCAACCGTAGGTCTATTCCAAAGCATTCTTGAATTACAACCATTAAAGTTTGGATAGTGCATTTTCATGTCTATGCCAAAAAGCGGACAGATATTTAACCTGTTTTTCTCAAAATTCCGTTCCTGAAAATCAGAGCGATCAGCCGAATTCAGATACCGTAACGTTTGTTACCGATGCTATGAAAGAAGTAAAAACAGATTTGGAAAAGATCTCGAATCCAGCTTTTATATGGTATTGAAACCTGTAATAGGTAAAATTTCACCATGCGATGGGTGTTTGCAGATCACATTACATATTTAGAACAATAATAACATTATTTTGCTATTTTAATTGTTTTCAGAAAGCCCCATGAAATAGCATGATCAAACAAAGAGGGCAGGATGTGCCATAAATAGTAAAGCTGTTATGTGTAAGATATTTAATTATGTAAATAATGTTTGGTGCAAATTAATATATATATAGATACAAGAGAAGTTTAAAGGGTTCTATCTATCTATCTATCTATCTATCTATCTCTATCTGTCTGTCTAAACTCAAAACAGTTCATGATCAGTTTTTCAGTGATTTTTCTTTAACTCAGCAATGATGGACAAGGACAAATGTGTGTTTGTCTTTTTTTATTTTTGTCTTAACTTCTTTTGTAAAGTTTCTGTGTCGTGTGAAATACAGATATTCAGTTTTGAATCCTGAAACATCATGCCATGCAAATGTATCATGATAAAACATATCATGTAATTTGTAGACTGTCCCTTGGATATCGCTGACGTCATCACCACCCATAGAAAGCAATGTTTTTTTCCGCATTTGAAAGACATCAGCTGTGTCCCAATTCAGGGTCTACACACTTCGGAGTGCATGAAAGGGGTGGGGTTTTGGAGTGGAGGGTTGCCAGGTCTGCGCAACAAAACCATCCCAAAATTAGTGTAATCACAGCACAAGTGTAAAAGTATGCCAATCCCAGACTTGGCAACAATGAGCCGAGCGTCGTTACATGGCTAGCGGCTGTGTGACAGACAGCTGACAGTTGACATTTGTGTGTGCATTTTAAAGTTTTATTACTTTCTATTGGGTTTTGACATGCTTCACTGCCGACGACGATGGGACACTGGACCAAAATATGTATGGTGTAATGTTAGTTTTATATCGTTAGCAAGTTAACCTTGTTTTTATTTTATGATATATTAAATGTTAATTTGGAAAATATATTCATTCATATTTATACATTTACTCTGTATTTAAGTCTAAATTTAAAGTACAGAACTTTAGGATTTTATTCAACTGCACTCCATCTCAGAGACAAATATTGCATTTATGAAAAACTGACGATATGGACATCACGGATATTACAGTTTGATTGGTGAAATCGGGGCATTGCTACATTTATTTGAATTCACACCTGAACTCCTGTCGTCACTGGCGCGCAATGAACTGTGGGATATTGTAGACCGCGAAGTGTCTTGAGATCGATGCTTCACTCCACTGGGAAACGGAGAGCGTGCACTTGAAGTCGCTCTCGAATTACGCCTGTTTCACACTGCAAGCGTAAGCAGCGCGTGAGCAGCGCGTATTTTTTTCGGCGCCCATGTTAACCAACGGATGCATTCACACATGCAGCAGGAGCAGCGCGTAAGCGTAAAGCAGGAGCGTCGCGTAAGCAGCAGTGAAGCGGGGGTTTCGGCGCCGAGTCTATTTTTTGCTGCGCTGCTGACGCTCAAGTAAAGTGAAAGCACACTTTTGATGGACAAAATTAATATAATTTCACACACAAAGTGTTCAAAATGCACAGAATAGGCATGTCTAATGTGTTTTAACAAGAATTTGAGTATGACAGAAGAGAAAATTAAGAACCAAAAATAATTATAGAAGACTTACCCATATAAACTTTTAATTATTTTTAATTATTCAGTTTGGGTTAAAGTATGGTGTATTATAAAAAAAAACTAAAGTAAACCAGCCAGAAAATATGATGTATAAACATTATTTTAGTTATTACACAGACTGAAGCATACTCAAATTAACCCAGTTTTGCTGGCTATTTTCGCCGAGTTTGCTGTCTTGTAAACATGTGCACGCGGCAGATGATGTCAAACACAAAGCTTACCTCATTCCTGTGCAGCAATGGATGTCAGGAGGCTTTTATTTATTTATTTGTATTTACTACGTTTATATGAGAATGTTGTACACCTCCCCATGTTAACAAACTTTAAAGACTCTCAAGTTTATAAATGACCAACTTATAAAAACAAATTTATAGCTGCCTTTGTAAAGAAATGCTTACTTTATATGTAGCTTGGAGCCGCTGCTGTGACGCTGTACAAACGCTTGCAGTGTGAATACTCGCGCGCCTCTGCAGCTGCAGTGACGGTGTAGTTACGCTCACGTGCTGCTCACGACGCTCACGCTTGCAGTGTGAAACAGGCGTTACGTCAGCCCTCCTCGCGCCGCGGTGAATCGCACTTCAAAGGCAGCTTTTTCCCCCGTTTTCTCAAGAACCGAATCCAGTCCATTAAATGGGTTGATATAAATATTATTTAAATGTCATTTTGTCATTTCTCTACAGTTTTTTTAATTTAAGTTAGCAAATGCATAAGTTGTATACTGTAATGTAATTTATTTGTAAATGAGCCGGAGTAATTCTGTTAAACATTTTTTTTAATATATATACATATGTTCACGTGTAAATAAAAGAGAATTGTTCTGTTCATTGTTTTTTCTTTATGCAACTTGTAATTTTACATGTAAAAGTAGGCCTATATGTTTTTTTCATCATGTAATTCTAAAGCTACATTAAAGTACCTTTTACAACTATATACAACAGAACTTAGATTTAACATCAGAAAAATAGCATAACATTTTAAATTATCAGTATATAAAACAACAAAACATATTTGTGTACACTTTCATTCGGCTGAGAAGGGAGATGCTGGTGGAGCGCATTATATAAATATATAAAAATCAGAAATATTTGAACATGCAAAACAGATCTATGGTTCATTCAAATTTCTTGGTCATCATAGCTTTAAAATTCTTGCCTGTTACAAATAGTCATGCTCAGCAGGTATATTTTCAAATGTCAGTGCAATTTCTTTTAGTTAAAACAACTGACACAGTTAACATTTCAAAAACAAAATAAAAACAAGGTTAACTTGCTAACGATATAAAACTAACATTACATAGTTTAACCATACATATTTTGGTCCAGTGTCCCATCGTCGTCGGCAGTGAACGTGTCAAAACCCAATAGAAAGTCATAAAACTTTAAAATGCAACACAAACATCAACTGTCTGTCTGTCACAGCCGCTAGCCATGTAACGACGCTCAGCTCATTGTTGCCACGTCTGGGATTGGGATACTTTTACACTTGTGCTGTGATTACACTACTTTTGGATGGTTTTGTTGCGCAGACCTGGCAACCCTCCACTCCAAAACCCCACCCCTTTCATGCACTTCGAAGTGCGCAGCCCCTGAATTGGGACACAGCTATAGACTCTAAAAGAAAACAGAATAGATAGTTACACATGGAGGTAATATTAATAATAATAATCTCATAGGAACATTTTTGCGTACGCCGTGAGGAAGTTATTGAGGGCATGAAGACCAGCGTTACCGCAGTCAGAAGGAGCGGATAGAACTTTTCTACACACAAGTAAGCTAACATAATTTGCTGAGGGAAATATTATGAATTTTATGAATGCTTCTCTGAAGGGAACTGACTGCCTAGAGAAACTTTTGATGGCATTTTCACACTTCCCTCTGTGCAATGCCTTATAAACAACATTATAATATGATTATTTTTAAGATGATATAACATAACAACAGTTACAATACATTATAATACCTATTTGTGGTTATAACTTGCATTATAACACCAGGTGAAGCCTGCATTTATAACGCATTATTTGTAAATGCGTTAGTGTTGTATCATCTCATGAAATGACAGAAACTTTTAAAAAACTTTATAATGTTTTTCATTATATTTATAAGTGGTTTTTGTCTGCTTTAAGTAAAATAACAAAAGTTCTTTTAAACAGCTATATCATGAAGTGATTATAAGACATTTGCTTTGAACATTTTTATTGCAATACTTAGAAAATAAAATGTGTTCCATATGCAGAAATCAACTTAATATTGTATTGTTTCAAACGTAAAAGAGTTTTTGAGTTTTAAGGGATAGTTCACCAAATATGCAAATTCTGTCATCATTTACTCACCCTCAAGTTGATCCAAACCTGTATGAATTTCTTTCTTCTGCTGAACACAGAATAAGATATTTCAAACAGTTAACGGTAGCCATTGACTTCCATAGTATATTTTTGTCCTACTATAGGTGTTTGATTATCAGCTTTCAATAAAATATCTTCTTTTGTGTTAAACAGAATAAAGAAACTATTTTGGCCTCATAGGAAACACTTAAATATGAACAAAATAACAGTGAACCATTGAAAGTTATTTTTTCTTTTTACACATGACATGATTTGCATTGTGAATATATGTTCCTTTGTACTTTTCTTCACAACTTTGATTTTACTTTAAGGGAAATGTCATACACTTCATGATATCTTATGGATGTTTAAAAGAATAATTAACTTTTTTGTTACTTTACTTAAAGCAGACAAAGACCACATAAATATTATGACCACATTATAAAGTTTTTTAGAGGTTCAAAATACTTTGTTTTCATCACTTTACTTTACACAATTAAAGACCACTCATAAGAAGTAGTAAGATATTGTGATTTTTTTTTTTTTTTAATCATTCAAATTTGGCTGGGTGGTTAATAACACATTTTTCTGCAGTGTGAAAAACTCAGAACACATACTTTAAAATGACTTTACAGGGACTTATTGATTCGTCCCCTCAAAGAAAGGGGCAGCAGATCCCAACGTTTAATATCTCATTTCTGACCACAGCTTTGTAGAGGTCCTTATGATTTTGTAGCCCAGAATCCCAAATATAGTATCTTTTCTGTAGTAACTTTAAAAGGAATCTAATTATGTGTGGCAGCTGTATCGATTGGCTCACTTTTTTGAAGATTTATTTTGTAGCCAGATATTTAACCAAATCTTTCCAATATATTCAATGATTTAGGGAGAACTGATAAATGATCTTGATAAATACAGTAACAAATCGTCTGCATAAAGCGAGCCTTTACACTCTATTGAATTTTGATCTAAAATTATGGTCAAACCCAAATTTTCCTTGAGTGTAAAAAAAGTTAGTCCCACTTTATCCAATCAAAGGCCTTTTCAGTAGCGAGCGATATTAAAATCTCTGGTGTGTTGGGTGGGGAGGGACTAGAAAATATTTAAAAGATATCTAACATCTTAAAAAGAGTACCAATTCTTCATGGAGCCTAGCTGGTCTGATGAAATTAAGGAGGGCATGAGCACCTTGTTTTGCCAAAATCTTAAAGGGATACTCCACCGTTTTTTCATATTAAACTATGTTATTCCCTTAACTAAGACGAGTTGATACATACCTCTCTCGTCTCAGTGCGTGCACTAAATCGCTCTGTCTTGCGGCGAAACTTTGTTAGCACTTAGCTTAGCCCAGTTCATTCAATAGGGGCCAAGCAGAGAAGCTACCAAACACCTCCACGTTTTCCCTATTTAAATACAGTTACTCGAGTAGTGTAACTCGACCTAGGACGGTGACACAAAACAAAACGTTGCGCTTTTCTAAGCGTGTAAAATGGATAACTATATTGTATGGCGGAATACCATAGCAAGTGCTCGGGAGCACTTTGACTTGGCGCAGTAATATCTTCACTCGTGAAAAGTCCTCTGACCGCCCCCCGCTCCCTTTCCTGTAAAAGTCACGTTGGTTCTATTGACGGAAATGAGAGGGAGGAGGAGAGGGAGCGGGGGCCGGTGAGAGGATTTTTCACGAGTGAAGATATTACTAGTTTTAGTGCACGCACTGAGACGAGAGAGGTATGTATCAACTCGTCTTAGTTAAGGGAATAACATAGTTTAATATGAAAAACTGGTGGAGTATCCCTTTAACATCTGTGTTTAGGAGAGAGACCGGTTGATATGAGCTGCACTGAGAGGGACTCTTATTTTTCTTCAAAATAAGAGAGATGGTCACTTCACGCATAGTTGAGGAAAGAGAATTTGAGGAAAGTGATTCTTTGAATACAGTGAGGAGCAAAGAAACAAGAATATCTCAATTATTATTATTATTTTTAAAGAACTTTGATGGAAAGCCATCTGGCCCTGGTCACTTGCCACATTTCATACTTATAATTGCTTCTGTGATCTCTTCTAACGAAATATTCTCTAGTTAGGCAGCCAGTTCTGGGTCTAACCTGGAGATATCCAAACTATGAAAAAAATAATCTACAGATTTATTATCTAGTGGCTCTGAGGTGTAAAGGGCAGCATAGTATCGATGAAAGCATGAATTTATTTCCATATGATCTGTGTGTTTTAGACCTTGCTTATCACTAACCTTCAAAATGTACTGATTGCACTGAAGCAACTGATGTGCTAAAAATTTTTCCAGCCCTCTCCCCGTATTCCTAAGAGATATGTCTAGATTTTAGTATAAGCTTTTCTACTTGATGTGTCAAGAGAAGATCAAACCCCATTTTATAATAGGGTGAGAGTGGCTGTATCTAATATCTCATTTCATAATATCATCTGTCAGACTTACAAACCTGTTTTGCATTCAGACAGAAGCAGGAAACTTCTCAGTGAAACTGAAACTAAGTATAATTGAGCTGTTTGTGTCTCTTTCTGTTTTTGTGCAGTAAAATGGCAGAAGCCAGAATTTATCAGGATGATTTTGAGGTGTTCAGTGTGTCTGGATCTCCTGAAGGATCCAGTGACCATTCCATGTGGACACAGTTACTGTAAGATCTGTATTACAGTCTGCTGGGATGAGGAGGATCAGAAGAGAGTCTACAGCTGCCCTCAGTGCAGACAGACCTTCAGTCCAAGACCTGCTTTAGCTAAAAACACCATTCTGGATGAAATGGTGGAGAAACTGAAGAAGATTAAACTTTCTGCTGACTGTTACCCTGGAGCTGGAGATGTGCAGTGTGACGTCTGTACTGGGAGAAAACCCAAAGCAGTCAAATCATGTCTGGTGTGTCTGGAGTCTTACTGTCAAACTCATTTTGACCATCATGAGGAATTTCACTCACATAAGCCACATAAAGTGACTGATGCCACTGGACACCTGCAGGAGATGATCTGCCAGAAACACGACAAGATCCTTGAGGTTTTCTGCCGCACCGATCAGAAGTGTATATGTGTGCTGTGTACGATGGATGAACATAAAAACCATGACACTGTATCAGCTGCAGCACAGAGGACAGAGAAACAGGTATGAACCTTACTACAGAGGATTTTTGTGCTTAAAATGAAAGAAATTCCATTATTGTGTAGGAGTGTTAATTTATTGTCATTTCTGATTGGTTGTTCATGAAAACATGTGAACACTTCAGTTTTTTTATTGTGTCCTGTTTTTGTGATAGACAGGTTGCTGCACATTTTTTAAAGTCAAATTTAAGGCTTTTTAAGACCTGAAGAAATAAAAATTAATACTATACATTAGGGCTATGCAATACTGACAAAACATTTTATCTCTGTTTTTAAAGTCGTTTCAAAAGCAATATTTGCCACCTTAAACCGATTTCCAGGGGCATTTTTACCTACATAATGGCATTTTTTAAAACTCATTAGATGTATGCATCACCTTTTAGGTCAAATTCTAACATTCAAATTAAATTCAATTAGATAATAGCACAGTAACTGTTATTACCAAAATGAAATCATTATCAACAAAATCCATCTTTGGAGAAGTGGCATGGGAAGTGGAAGGTATTTACATACCTGCCAACTTTTCAAAAAACCTTGGAGTGAGATAATTTAATTTAATTTACTCACCCCCATGTCATCCAAGATGTTCATGTCTTTCTTTCTTCAGTCGAAAAGAAATGAAGGTTTTTGATGAAAACATTCCAGAATATTTCTTCATATAGTGGACTTCAATGGAGACAGTTGAAGGTCAAAATGACAGTTTACAGCGATCCCAGATGAGAAATAAGGGTCTTATCTAGAGAAACCATCACTTATTTTCTAAAAAAATAAAAAATAAAATAAAAAATTGTGTATGTTTTAACCATAAATGCTCATCTTGATTAGCTCTCTTCTTCTTCTCTATTTGGATTCCAGCAGTGTAGACGCTGTTAAGTGTATTAATGCCCTCCACAGGTCAAAGTTTGAAATAATTGTCATATACAATATTCTAGTGCAAGTGTATATAACAATTAGTTAAACTTTGACCATGTACTGAACTCTTGTTATTCAACTATGCCAAGGTAAATTCAATTTTTGATTCTAGGGCACCTTTAAATTCTGTGGAATACCTCTTACCTGTTTGAAGTACTGTTTGGTCCTACAGAAAAAGTCTTCATCCACAGTGAGTCCTTTTCTTTGGCCTGTTAAAAAGATAAATGCCATGTGAGTAAATAAACAATGCTATGAGCTGATGTTTTGAGCATGCAGTATACCACCAAGTTAAAAAGGTGCTCTTCTGCTGCTTGTTATGACAGCTGAGTTTACATTCACCACACTAAATCATGTTCACAGGCACGCGTACAAACACAAACAAATAAAAAATTCTTTCAAGATTTAAAGTTTAAGAGAGTGAATAGTCAATTGGATGACATTTCATTGTTACATACCTAGTCTCAGCTCAGATTCTCATCATCAGACTTCTCGAGGTGGTAGTTTCTCTCGTTGTCTTTCGCACCGCGGTATCTCTTTTTCTGTCGCTAACATCGGGGTGCAGCCAGCCATAGACGCCATCAGCGCCATCTACCGTCGAGGAGTTTGAAAAGGAACGAACGAGTCTCGGCCCAAGATCGGATTTTTTTTTTTGCGTGAGTAATTTGATGTGTGGCGTGAGTGCGTGTGAAAACAGGCAAAACCGTGTCACGCGGCGAAAGCGTGAGAGTTGGCAGCTCTGTATTTACACAGCATTTACAACGTGTACATAAATTTAATTCAATATTTAAATATTTAAACGTTTTAAAGGAACACTCCACTTTTTTTGAAAATAGGCTCATTTTCCAACTCCCCTAGAGTTAAACAGTTGAGTTTTACCGTTTTTGAATCCATTCAGCCGATCTCCGTAGGTGCAATGATATTACACAGTGGCTGTGACCCCCTGTTTGCACAGGGAGCGTGCCTTGCAACCATGGAGACATTTGTGAGAGGCACTGCGTTATATCATTGCACCTGCTGCACTCATGGTACGGCAGAAAAGTTCCTTGATTATTACGCCGGAATGAGATTATAGTTCCTAGCATATCGGCCTAGAAAATCGCAACTTTTCATTTTCTGTCGGTCTTAGTACACAATGTAACTACAGAAGAGTCAAGTTTTAAATAGGAAAAATATGGTAATTTTTGAGCAAGATGCTAGCGGTCTCATCAGATTCAATGATCTATGCTCAGCTATGCTAAAAGTGGTACCGCCAGACCCGGAGATCTGCTGAATGGATTCGAAAACGGTAAAACTCAACTGTTTAACTCTAGGAGAGTTGGAAAATGAGCCTATTTTCAAAAAAGTGGAGTGTTCCTTTAAAGGGTTAATTCACCCAAAAATGAAAATTCTGTCATTTATTACTTACCCTCATGTCGTTTCACACCCGTAAGACCTTTGTTAATCTTCGGAACACAACTTAAGATATTTTAGTTGAAATCCGATGGCTCTGTTAGGCCTTCATAGGGAGCAATGACATTTCCTCTCTCAAGATCCATTAATGTACTAAAAACATATTTAAATCAGTTCATGTGAGTACAGTGGTTCAATATTAATATTATAAAGTGACGAGAATATTTTTGGTGCACCAAAAATAACAAAATAAACGACTTATAAAGTGATGGCCGATTTCAAAACACTGCTTCAGGAAGCATCGGAGCATAATGAATCAGTGTGTTGAATCTGCTGTTTGGAGCGCCAAAGTCACGTGATTTCAGCCGTTGGCAGTTTGACACGCGATCTGAATCACGATTCGATACACTGATTCAAAACGCTCCAAAGCTTCATGTGTTTAAATAAATAAAAGTAAATGATCTCAGTTCATTGAAAAGTAAAGGGTATCATCTAGAATGTAAACGGCTATACATAAAGTGAAAATCAATAAATATCAGTGCCAAAGGCAATAATTTGTATTATATACATATGTAATAAATATAGTGGGGCATTATACACTGTGTTGTGATGGGTTACTATGTCAATCACACTATGATTTTTGACAGTTTTATGTGAGATTTACTGTTATTCATTTGTTCTCTAGAAAGGGTTAAAGGCTACGCAAAGGATGCTTCAGCAGAGAGAGAAAGATCTTCAGCAGCTGAGAGAGGCTTTGGAGTCTCATAAGGTGAGTTTCAGGAGTCTCACACTGTAGACTGTGAGGGACCAGTAAGAGCTGTAGCTCCCCTCAGTAATTTCACGCACGGACTGTCTGATGACTGTCAGTTTATTGAATGGTTCACCATCAGGATAACCATCCAACTTAAAATGCAGTGAGAACTAAATACAAAATATAAACAAACAAATAAGAATAAATATTGTTTTTGTAACTTATCAAAGAATTTTCACAGAGTTAAATTCACTTTAACAGCAAAACTAGTCTTCAGATATTGCTCCTTTCCACACAATAGAATCCATATCATTCACATCTGAAACAAATGCAAAAACTTACTTCATTGGCTAATTATTAATAAAGGAGAACTTAATTATGTAATATCTTCTGTAACTACAGATGAGTAGATTAACTTCAATAATCATCAGAAATGTAGAACACTCTTTAACTCCAAATGTGGTGCAGACATCTTCCTTGCGAGTCGCACTGTTTTCTTTTCATAATAAAATAAACAGCTCTTTTAATAAGTTTCTTATTAAAGGTATTTAATGACTTCTATGTCAGTTACAAGAGCTGCTTTTGATGTGTGTCCTAACAGAGCTCCGCGCAGACAGCAGTGGAGGACAGTGAGAGGATCTTCACTGAGCTCATCCGCTCCATTGAGAGAAGCCACTCTGAGGCCACAAGCGATCAGAGATCAGGAAAAGACTGCAGTGAGTCGAGCTGAAGGACTTCTGAAGCAACTGGAGCAGGAGATCAATGATCTGAGGAGGAGAGACGCTGAGCTGGAGCAGCTTTCACACACACAGGATCACACCCATTTATTGCAGGTAACTGTAATATAGAAGAACAGTATAGTGGACTTGAGCAAGATCCTCACTGTAAAAAATAATTTTCTGGATTTACACTGCGTTCCAAATTATTATGCAATTGACATATCAGTAAGATTTCAGTACAATAAACATTCAGATTTTAGTTTTTCTAAGAAAATGTTTGTTTGTTTATTTATCCATGTCTTTTTAGATAACTGGTATCAATCTCAGACAAAATAATTTGCCAGATCTATGGAAACCCTACTTAGAGGTTGTTCCACATTATTAAGCAAGTCACAGTTCTCATGCAATATGGGGAGGAAGAAGATCTTTCTGAAGATGAAAGCATGAAATGGTGCAATGTTGTGCAAAAGCATGAAAACAACTAATATTGTGTGAAACTGAATGGAGATTATCGAATTATCATAAGATTTGTAAGTGATTTAGAGCACAGCAGAACTCAGTCAGATAAAGGCTTATTAATGAAAGTTCCTATCAAAAAAATGTATTGTATTAAAAGGGCAGCTATAAAAAAAAAGCCAGTGTTGAGCAGCAAACAGGTATTTGAAGCTGCTGGTGTCTCTGGAGTCTTGAGAACCTCACCATGCAGGCTGGCAGTTGTGCGTAAAGATGCATTTTTAGACACCACTAACCAAACATAACAAAGAGAAACATTACAGTGGGTGTAGAAATACATTTTCAAACAGTTTTATTGCTTTGGTGTTTTTTTGTAGCACGGGATAGCGCATAGTGCATTGTACCATGCACTATCCTCCTTTTTATACCATAGCTGAAAATGAGTTATTATGAACTCCACATATCTTGCAAAAGTCATTTTAATACCCTCCATCTCACTTCCCAATATTCCAGCCCAAATCATCACCCACCAGCTCCTTGCTGACGTCACAGTCTTGTTGGAACACGGTGGCCATTCACCAACCATCCAGAATCCATCTATTTAGACCATCCATTGTAGTACGGCATTAGTCAGTGAATAAAACTATTTAAAAATTAGTCTTCATGTATTTCTAAACCCACTGTAAATGTTTCTCTTTGTGAGGTTTGGTTTGGAGTGGCTGAAATGCATCTTTACGCACAACTGCCAGCCAGCATGGAGAGCTTCTTGAGACTCCAGAGGCACCAACAGCTTCAAATACCTGTTTGCTGCTCAACACTGGCTTTTTTATAGCTGCCCTTTTAATATTTTTTTGACAGGAACTTTCCTCAATAAGCCTTTATCTGACCGAGTTCTGCTGTGCTCTAAATCACTCACAAATCTTATGATAATTTGATAATCTCCATTCAGTTTTCACAAAATATTAGTTGTTTTCATGCCTTTTGCACAACATTGCACCATTTCATGATTTTCATCTTCAAAATGATCTTTCTTCCTCCCCATATTGCATGAGAACTGTGACTTGCTTAATAATGTGGAACAACCTCTAAGTAGGGTTTCCATAGATCTGGCAAATTATTTTGTCTGAGATTGATACCAGTTATCTAAAAAGACATGGATAAATAAACGAACAAACATTTTCTTAGAAAAACTAAAATCTGAATGTTTATTGTACGGAAATCTTACTGATTTGTCTCTTGCATAATAATTTGGAATGCAGTGTACTTAAAAAAATATTGTGTATTATTTTTTTTGTGAGCCACTTAAGCATTTTTCATGTGGAATTTTAAGCAATGTCAACTAAGAAACCTTAGCTGGCTATACCCAATGTCTGAGGTTCACCGGCAACACTTATAGCATTTACCCTGAAGGCTGTCAAGGTGAAGGAATTTCCCTTGCAGTAATTTTGAGAGTCTCAATAGCACGATATGCATATCATGTTATTGAACCACTCAAAATTACTGCAAGGGAAATTATATTTCCCTTTCAAGGGAACTCACGCTGCATAGTCGCTATGGGAACGCCTCTGCGTGATGTCGTCATGAAGCACGTATGAAATCTGTCCAATCGGGACTGTATGTCACAGGCGGGTGACGTCACTGACCAGGAACTATAAAGCCGGCCCAAACACACTCAGATTCAGATTCTGTGTCTTCAGCAAGCGCTATGTGTGATCTTGTCTGTCCTATTTATTGTTGTCTGTCTACCATCTTTCATTTTTGAGAGTTATTATGGCGAGTGAACAGCAGCAGCAGTTTAGGAAGTGTGTGCATCCCTTCCCTCGCTTCATTACGAGCGGGGACACACATGACCTTTGTGTTGTCTGTTTGGGAGTGCAGCATGCCCAGGCAGCTCTCGAGGGGGCTGCCTGTGTGCATTGCGATCAGTTCCCGCTGAGGACGCTGCGCTCCCGCTGAGCCCTCTTCGAGGTTCGTGCGCCTCAGGGCTTGGGCCCTGCTTCTGCCAAGGCAGGGTGGCGTCTTATGTCCTGGGGCTCGCAGATGGATGTAGCAGAGGGGTTAGAGTCGGGCCCAGCCTTATCTCTGCCCTCACCTGCTGCATCCGTTGTGTCAATTCGTAGGCAGGAAGCACGCATTGCAGTTTCTTCCGCTCCGGTTGACACTGTCACATTAATGGCGTCTAGTTCTGAGGAATTAGACGTTGTTAGTGTGACACCGGGAGAGACTGAAGACTTGCCACTTCCCTCTCCCCGCGAGCGAGGAGCTCATGGAGGTGCTTACTCGCGCTGTTGCCAAACTAAACATCGACTGGCCAGCCGAGAAGCAAGAGCAGCAGACCCGCAGTAAGCTTGATGAATGCTTCCTACCATCAAGGTCTGCTCAGCCTCCACATCGGGCGCTACCGTTTTTTCCCGATCTCCACACTGAGGTGTTGAGATTGTGGAAGAGACCGTATCTTCCCGTGTTTTCACTCCTCAAACCTCCACATACAGTAACGTGATTGGTATGAGAAAATGCAGGCATGGGGCGATGCCAAGAGCAGAAGAGACGCTTGCGAGCCATCTCTCCGCAGGCGGCGTCGTCCCTTAAAGCCCCGACATTGCCCACTAAGCCGCTGAAGACTACCTGGCGCTAGTGGGCAAAGCGTACTCGGCAGCAGGTCAGGCTGCGGCATGCTTACATACGATGACCATCATACAAGCATACCAAGCCGACCTGCTGAAAGACTTGGGCAACAGTGATGAGGTGGGGACGGAGTTCATCCAAAAGCTCCGTCAGTCAGTAGATTTAGCTCTCCATGCCACTAAAGAGATGGCCAAATCCATCAGCCGCTCTATGGCAGCCCTAGTGGCCACAGAGCGCCATCTGTGGCTGAATCTGTCTGACATCAAGGACAGAGATAAGTCCTTTCTGTTGGATGCCCCACTAAATCCGTCTGGCCTTTTCGGTGACGCCATCAACACCGTCACTGAGAGGTTTCAGGAGGCGAGGAAGCAGGCTGCTGCTATATAGCAGTTTCTTCCTCGCCGTCCCCAAGTCCCTTCGGCTGCTGGGTGGGAGCAGCCGAAGCCGAGTACGAGCTCCTCGCACCAACACAGGCAACAGCAGAAGCAGAGCGTTGCCACCCGTGGTCCCCTCCGGAGACAAACGGTGTTCACCTCTTCCATCGGTGCCCGTGAATCTTCTGTGCCCTCAGGGAGGCGCTCTGCTAACCCCGCTGTCAAACCGGGGCGCAGTAGTTCCTTGCGTGTCAGCTCAGAGAACCACTTATCTAGGCGTGGTATGGGATTCGGTGTTTATGCGGGCCCGTCTATCTCTGGCGCGCATGACGTCAATCCTATCGACTGTCTCACACATAAAGCTTGGCCAGTCACTCACTGTCAAACAGTTCCAGAGACTGTTAGGTCTTATGGCAGCAGCATCCAATGTAATACCTTTTGGCCTGCTGAACATGAGACCACTACAGTGGTGGCTCAAAACCAAGGGGTTCTCACCGAGGGGGAATCTATTTCGTCTGATCAGAGTCACGCGGCGATGCTTACGTGCTCTAGACATATGGAATCAACCTTGGTTTCTGTCCCAGGGACCTGTGTTGGGGGCTATCAGTCATCGAGTCACTCTGACGACAGATACATCCCTCACGGGCTGGGGGGCGATCATGAGTGGTCTTTCGACTCAGGGTCTGTGGCAGGACCATCATCTTTCGTGGCACATAAATTGCTTGGAGATGATGGCGGTATTTCTGGCCTTGAAATACTTCCTCCCAGATCTTAAAGATCGACATGTGTTAGTTCGATCAGACAACATAGCAGTGATCTATCACACCCACTTTACAAGATCCTCCTGTGGTCCCAAGGGAAACTGCTCTCACTCAGAGCGGTTTACATCCCCAGGGTACCTGAATGTGGGAGCAGATATCCTGTTGAGGCAGGGGCCGAGGCCCAGGGAATGGAGACTTCATCCCGAGGTGGTGAAGCTCTTATGGGAGTACTACGGCAAAGCCCAAGTGGATCTGTTTGCGTCTCGAGAGACGACTCACTGTCCACTGTGGTTCTCAATGACAAGCCCAGCATCTCTTGAGCTGGATGCTATGGTACAGCCGTGGCCAAGGCTACCACTGTACGCATATCCCCCGATTGCGCTGCTCCCGGGAGTTCTGGAGAGAGTACACCGGGACGGGGCCCGTCTGTTATTAATAACCCTGTTCTGGCTGGCCCGAGTGTGGTTCTCGGACCTGATATCCCTTCTCGACGGGTCTCCGATGGAGATTCAGATCAGGAGGGATCTTCTCTCTCAGGCAGGTGGTCTGATTCTGCACCCCCACCCGGAGTCATGGATGTTGTGGGCATGGCCTCTGAGGGGACACAGCTCATAGATTCCGGTCTCTCAACTGAGGTTGTTGAGACCATACTCCAGTCCAGAGCTCTCTCCACGAGGAAACTGTACGCCTTGAAGTGGAAATTATTCACTTCTTGGTGTGAGAATCACCAGTGGGATCCTGTTAACTTCCCAGTCAGCGCAGTTCTGGACTTCCTGCAGGAAAGATTCTCTTCAGGGTTATCCCCCTCCACACTAAAGGTGTATGTGGCGGCCTTAGCTGCTTACCATGCTTCTTTCAGTGGAGTCTCTCTGGGGAGACACCCACATATAACTCGTTTCCTTCGTGGCACTTTGAGGCTCAGACCTGCAGTACGCATGAGAGTACCGGCTTGGGATTTGGCCGTTTTGTTACAAGGCCTGTCTATGGCACCCTTCGAGCCCCTCGAAGAGGTGCCAGAAAAGTTTCTAACACTTAAAACAGTGTTTCTTTTAACTATTTCATCTCTCAAGAGAATTGGAGACATTCAAGCCCTGTCGGTTTCTCCATCATGCTTAGAATTTGCGCCTGGGAATGTAAAAGCATTTTTACATCCCAGGATAGGGTATATCCCTAAGGTCCTCTCTAATCCTGTGAGACCTATTGTGCTGCAGCCATTCTGTCCGCCTCCGTTTACATCACCGGACCAGGAAAAACTTAATCTGCTGTGCCCAGTTCGTGCACTGGATGCTTATGTCCACAGAGCTGCCATGTAGAGAAAATGTGATCAACTATTTGTGTGTTTTGGAGTACCAAGGAAAGGGCTCCCTGCGTCCAAGCAGAGAATGAGCAAGTGGGTGATTGAGGCCATCTCACTTGCCTATGAGTCAACTAGACAGCCTTCACCATTGGCTGTTAGGGCTCACTTTACGAGGAGTATGGCTGCCTCTAAGGCTTTTATCTCTGGAGTTTCCCTATCTGACATTTGTGATGCAGCAGGATGGTCATCACCACATACGTTCATGAGGTTCTATGAACTAGACCTTGGCTCCACTCCAGGGGCGCAGGTGCCTCTGTGATGTGTGCGCCTCGGCTTCACACGTACGGTCACTTGCTCATATATATGGCAAAGTTTGTATTGTCGTTCCCATAGCAACTACGCAGCATGAGTTCCCTTGAAAGGGAACGTCTTGGTTATGTATATAACCTTAGTTCCCTGAATAGGGAACGAGACACTGCGTTGCCATGCCATACTCCCATCATGCCCGTAAGCGACTTGCTTCAATATTTCAGAAGCTGAATGTGAGTGTGTTTGGGCCGGCTTTATAGTTCCTGGTCAGTGACGTCACCCGCCTGTGAAGTACCGTCCCCTGATTGGACAGATTTCATACGTGCTTCATGACGACATCACGCAGAGGCGTTCCCATAGCGACTACGCAGCGCGAGTTCCCTTGAAAGGGAACTAAGGTTATATACGTAACCGAGACGATATGTGATGTGATTTGCAAAAACCCATCACATGGTGAAATTTTTACCCATCACAAGTTTCAATACCATATGAAAGCTGGATTCGAGATCTTTTCCAAATCTGTTTTTACTTCTTTCATAACTTGTCGGTAACAAACGTTATGGTTAATCTGAATTCGGCTGATCGCTCTGATTTTCAGGAATGGAATTTTTTTTTCAGGTTTAAATAACTGTCACCGCTTTTTCGCATAGACATTAAAATGCACTATCCAAACATAAATGGTTGTAATTCAAGACTGCTTTGGAATATAGACCCTACGGATGGTCTTGTTTTAAAGAAGACACTTGTCAGATTATATTGTAAAAGTGAAATAAAAAAAATGTAATAAAAGTTTAATTGTTTATATTTTATAATAATATATCATAAAGCATGTTTTACTCTTAAACTGCAAGAAAATAAAAGCCAAAAATCTCAACATTCCAAATTTTAGGTTGAAATATTTCAAAAATGAGCTTTCAGTAAGATTTTGTTTGGGCGCAGTACCAAACTTTTTCACTAGATGGCACCCAAGCTCCATATCTGACCATTTAAGGGCACCTCCATTTATTTGAGTTATCTGAACCATATATTTCCCTATTTTCATAAATTTTATGAAGTAGACATCCTATTCAGAAGTAGTATGGGCAGTTTGGCAGTATCTGATTTGAATTCAACCTCTAATAATCACATAATTAGAACATGTGTGTTCATTTTAGCTCCATTGTTATTACGATAATGTATTAGAAAAAAAAAATCTTTGCATGCCATAGTTTATACAGGACTGGTGGGAAATTTGCATTAATACACCTTCATTCTACATATTATTTAAACTGCAAAAGTAAAGAATACATTTAAATTATTGTGACATATATCAATGGGGAGGACAATGTATAAATGCGTCAAGTTTTTCAACGGGAAAGACTTCCGCAAAGGATACACCTGTGGATCCTCGCTCATAGCTCATCTGAAAGCTTCCTTACTCCTCGTTCCTCGCCTCCTTGTGGTGCAATTAGAGAATTGAGATGTCCTTCAAGATGGCTGAGTTCGGTTGGTTTCCGGGTCACAGGCTGGAGGATGTAGGGGCAAGGACACGAGGAAGCTTCGATTTTTGAGTATTGAGAAGCACCCCTAGTCATTACCATCAATACGAGTGTGCCAATTTTTCTTCATTTTCCTATGGTCTGTTCATAGCGCTGCCATAGATTCCCGATCTTTGGACTGAGCCACGCAGAAATGTCTGAACAGAAAATTCATCATTGTTCAAAAGTTATGATGTCACAAAGTTAACAAAGTCTGAATGATGGAAGAAGTTTGGAACCACCAGGACTCTTCCTAGAGCAGGTCGTCCAGCCAAACTGAGCGATCAGGGGAGAAGGGCCTTAGTAAGGGAGGTGACCAAAAACCCAATGGTCACTCTGACAGAGCTCCAGCATTTCTCTGTGGAGAGAGGAGAACCTTCCAGAAGAACAACCATCTCTGCAGCGCTCCACCAATCAGGCCTGTATTGTAGAGTGGCCAGACGGAAGCCACTCATGAGTAAAAGGCACATGAAGGACTCTCAGACCATGAGAAACAAAATTCTCTGGTCTGATGAAACAAAGATTGAACTCTTTGGCCTGAATAGCCAGTGTCATGTCTGGAGGAAACCAGGCACCTCTCATCACCTGACCAATCCCATCCCTACAGTGAAGCATGGTGGTGGCAGCATCATCCTGTGGGGATGTTTTTTCAGAAGCAGGAACTGGGAAATTAGTCAGGATAGAGGGAAAGAAGAATGCAGCAAAGTACAGAGATATCCTTGATGAAAACCTGCTCCAGAGCGCTCTGGACTACAAAATGTGGCAAAGGTTCATCTTCCAACAGGACAACGACCCTAACCACACAGCCAAGATAACAAAGGAGTGGCTACGGGACAACTCTGTAAATGTCCTCGAGTGGCCCAGCCAGAGCCCTGACTTGAACCTGATTGAATATCTCTGGAGAGATCTGAAAATGGCTGTGCACCGACACTCCCCATCCAACTTGATAGAGCTTGAGAGGTCTTGCAAAGAAGAATGGGAGAAACTGCCCAAAAATAGGTGTGCCCAACCTATCCTGTAGCATCATACTAAAAAAGACTTGAGGCTGTAATTGGTGCCAAAGGTGCTTTAACAAAGTATTGAGCAAAGGCTGTGATTTTTATTTTTTTATTTCATTTGTTATTTTTAATAAATTTGCAAAGACTTCAAACAAACTTCTTTCACATTGTCATTATGGGGTATTGTTTGTAGAATTTTGAGGAAAATAATGAATTTAATCCCTTTTGGAATAAAACTGTAACAAAGCAAAATGTGGAAAAAAAGTGAGCCGCTGTGTACACTTTCCAGATGCACTGTACATGTACTTAACAATTTGTAAATAAAACACTTGCTTGCAGTTCAGTTCAGCCTTGTATATCTGCTTTTTTGCCTCAAGTAGGGTGTTCTTGTGTTGTGAACACACATTTGCAGACACATAACATGCTAGGTAGATGTAGTTAAAAATTATTATAATATTAATAAGTTGCATAGGTATCAACATATAACATAAATGATCATTCAGATAATTAAAAAAGAAATTTATAGATACCAAAACATGGTATATGTGCGATCTTGATTAGGTAATACTAAAACATTAATTCAGAGAGTTTAGATTAATACATAGACAAGACACTAAAAAAAGACATTAGAATGATAGGAAAAGGGTAAATTTGTTTGTTTTTGTGAATTAAACCAGTCTTACTGTGATGATTTGTCTTCATTACCCTGGTAACCAGAGTCCTGTTCTGTCTTTGCTGTTGTGAGAGAATCTGTCCTTCAGCAGAGACAAACTAGATGATTTCTGCAAAGAGGAGCTGAAGAAGATCTCTGACAGAGGTAAAGTCCTGGAGATTCATCTGCTCTCAGAAATGATCCTCCATCATCTCATATCATGTAGAAGATCATATTAGAAATGTCTTAGGAACGGATGCAGAGATCATTTTCTCTTGACATGATAATCACACTCTTCATGTCTGTTGATTTCCACAGTCACTTCCACCAACATTGTTCCCAAGACCAGGAACGACTTCCTAAAACGTAAGTCACTAATCAATCAACCAACAAAGAACATTTTAGAAACATGATAAAAGAGATTTATAATTGATCATGTAAATGATTTGTACAGGATATCTGGTAAACTACTGAGACACTGAACACAAAGACATGAAGAGTTCAGCAACATTAAAAGAGCAAACAGATTCATAATTCATGATTTCATAATTCCTGACGTGTTTTATCTCCATCAGATTCCCATCGGCTCACTCTGGATCTGAACACAGCAAATAAACACCTCCATCTGTCTGAGAGGAACAGAGTGATTACTAACACTAACATAGTCCAGCCGTCCTGATCATCCAGACAGATTTGATTATTGGCTTCAGGTGTTGTGTAGAGAGAGTGTGTGTGATCAACGCTGTTACTGGGAGATTGAGTGGAGTGGGCTCCTTGGTCTGTATATATCAGTGTCATATAAGAGCATCAGCAGGAAGAGTGAGGGTTATGAGGGTTGGTTTGGACATAATGATCAGTCCTGGAGCTTGTTCTGCTGTCCCTTCAGATTCTCATTCATTCACAATAAGATAGAGAGTGATCTCCCTATAGTGTCCAGCAGTAGAATAGGAGTGTATGTGGATCACAGTGCAGGAACTCTGTCCTTCTACAGCATCTCTGGAGACACAATGAGCCTCATCCACACAGTCCAGACCACATTCACTCAACCGCTCTATCCTGGGTTTTGGGTTTATCATCATGGATCAAGAGTGAAACTGTGTCAGTGAATCAGAGTCGATTGAAGAGAGTTTCTACACATAATATTTAAAATAACATTCATTTACATAGCCTTTAGAAAGTGTTTTTCCTGTTTTGTTGCATTACAACTTGGAAATTAAAAAAAAACAACTGGATTTTAGGTAATGGACTTTAGTGGTAGTGGTTCAAATTGTTGAAGAAGAATGGGATAATATGAATTATAAAATAAAAATGAAAAGTTATGAGTGCATGTGTATTCACAGCATATCAATGCTATAAAATCCCTAAAAGGGTAACATTTTTAATTGGTTCAACCAAATTATGCTGCCTTCACATGCACATGCACAGTTTCCACGGTATAAATTGCACATAAATGCCCTCCTATTTCGAAACTTGAGTGCAATGAGCTCATAATCGCGACTTCAGGAGTGGGACCTATCACATTTCTGATAGCATCTGATAGCATTAACCCTTAATTGTACTAACGTTTTAGTCCTTTGGGGTCAGATAGATCCCAAACATTTACAGAGCGATTGCATAAGGAAATATACATTTTTTTATATGATATATATCATTTTTTTTTATTTTATTCTCAACTATGCATTTATGCTGTTTTTGTGGACATTTTGAAGTTTTTTTTACCTATTTACTGCACAATTATTTAACCACACCACAAATTGGCTTTTTAATGAAAAAATCACTTTAATGATGAACTTAATTAAATCTGAATTGTATTTGGACATTGCTCTATGTGTTAGGGATAGAATACTGCCATCTACAGGTTTGTGGAAAAACTATAGTTAAAGAAAGAATGTGCAATGACTACATATATCTAATAGAGGTCAATAGGGACTCATTTTCACTTCATTTTTCTTGATGCTTCAACTTATGATATATATTTTATTATATATATTTTGTAAACATGCTTGTTCCATTTTGCCTTTGTGCTCTAGTATTAGTACTTCGTTTATGTATGGACATTTTTCAGATTTATGCCAGTTTTGATTATTTATTTCCATTTTTACAAAAATGTCCTCTGGTTCAGTCACACATGTGTGTTCCACTTTGAGTTTATGGTCTAGGACCAGACCTTTATTTAAATGTAGAAATGTTCAGATTTATGCCAGTTTTGATTTTATTTGCCAATTTCTAAAAAAAGGTCCCCAAGGACCTTTAACTGTGTTTTTTTTTTTTAACACACCTTTAGAACAACCAAATCAAGCCCAGATTTTTTGTGCATGTTTAGATAGACTATTTAGGAAAAGTCACAGAGTCTCATGCCCCGAGATGAAGATCTTTCAATGGGTTCAGCTGGACCCCAAGGACCGATTAAGGGTTAAGGTGCATTCACGTCATATCGTAATTACTGTAACTATGAGATTCTGGCTCGTAAAAAGAGTTCACGTCCTTGTAAATCTTGTAATTACAGCTTGTAAGCTGGGAGTTTTCTGAAAGCTCCCACATGTACCACCTGACTGCTGTAGATTCACTTAGGCGTTGACAGAACAGCCTCAAATACAAAGTTACGTGTTGTCATCTCAAGATTCCGGTAAATACGAGGTGCTGTGAATGCAGCATTACTTCAGAAGTCACATAATTAGTTAATTAATGTTCACCTGTGTGCAATCAAAGTGTTGCATGATCTGTCACATTGTATCAGTATTATGCTGCGTTCACGCACCTCGTATTTACCGAAATCTTGAGATGACAACATGTGACGTTGTATTCGGAGCTGTTCACGTCCTTTGACTGAGAATTATGCGTTTCTATGGCACCACTATCAACGCCTAATGAATCTACAGCTGTCAGGTGGTATAGCAGCCATGTGGTACATCTGGGAGCTTTCAGAAAACTCTCAGCTTACAAGCTGTAATTACGAGCTCTACGAGGACGTGAACACTTTTTACAAGCAGGAATCTCGTAACTACAGGAATTACGAGGCCGCGTGAACGCACCTTTAGTATACCTGTCACATGTGCTCTATGTCTGTGCTTTATGTGTAGTTTTGTAGTTTTTCATGTTGATTTGTCTCGCAAAGGTGTTTCTTGTTTCCTTGTTAGCTTGTTAAGCCTGTATATATAGCCCTTGTGTTTCCTTGTTCTTGGCTAGTCGTTCTGTAATGATCATTGAGAGACGAAGCAGAGAGAGAATCCAATAGGTTGTTTGCAATCATGTGGTTCTGGTGACGCTCAATTCCGTGGAGGGCAAGCAGTAAAATTAGAATGCAAGAGATGGAGAAAAGTCCTTTCTGTGCTGGTTTAGAAAGTTATAAACAGAAATCACAACATATGTTGGATGGATCTTTATGTTATGAAGATGAGCAATTTTCCACTGAATTGAAAGACTTGATTGCCATCGAGGAGGTAAATATAGAGGATGTGAAGCTGCCGTCAAAAAAATGTCACCATTGTAGGTCATTTATGCTGAATTGAGAATTGCAACAGGAGCTCACATGATCGTTCAAAGAAAAAACTGGACAGTGTAATACAATTGTTGCCTTTATACGGTAAAAACACACTAAGGGAAGCAGGTTGAGAAGGTGACGAGAGAAGACGACGTATATTAAATAATAATGTCACTGATTTAACCCACTCCCTATCACTCAATAAAATAATCACATAGCTGAGTGTTTTTGAAATTGTTTTCTTTGTCTTTGTTGTTGAATCGACTTCTGTCAGATTAAACATTTATTTTGACATTTTCTACCATATGATGGCTGAAGCAGCAGCGCGTGATACTGTTCTCATGGTAACCAGATCAACATTGTGAACGGACTACTACAAAATGAAGTGAAAATCAAATTATCATTCAATGGGATAAAATAGCATCTCTTCCCTGCAAAGATACCATGAAGAATGTGGATATTTAACAAAGTCAAAAACAAATAAGGTAAGCAGGTATCCATATTCATTTCAGTATCAGCAGATGCAAACATATTAAAAGGTGACAACTTTCAAAGTTAAAAAACGATATAAGTTATAAAACATGGTAAAAGTTATGTAAACGATATAAACACCTTCTGGGTTCTCGATTTGAGCAACCATAAACGACGCAAAACATACGAATTTTGAGTTTTTGATAGGATTCCTATATAGAAAAATCACTCCCTGCCCTCCAGACTCATTCGCACTGCTGCTGTGACGTCATGTGCAAACAACCTATTGCACGTACACTTTAATAACAAACTCCACACAAATAGACTGGAACCTTAGACCCAAGACATGAACACGATCCGTCACAACACATAAAACAACGACTAGCAAAGAACAAGGAAACACAAGGGCTATATATACACACAACAGCAAAAGGGCTTAACAAGATAACAAGGAAACAAGAAACACATGGGGAGACAAATCATCATGAAAAATTACAAATAACTACAACATAAAGCACAGGAAACACTTCAACTTAAAAGTCCAAGGACAAACAGATCATGTGACAATACAGAGTCTGCAAAACCACTAATCATGTAGACCAAGGAACTCTAAACACATCAGAGACAAAAATTTGGAGAAGTGTAGATCAGGGGCCGTATTCACAAAGCATCTTAAGGCTGAAAGTAGCTCCTAAATCTGTGAAACATTAGGAGTAGTCGAGAGGACTTCTAAGTCACTAAGATCAAATCACAAACAGTCCTAATTCACCCAAAGACACTGTACACCATTGAGACTATAGCGATAGAGCCTTGGGTGCTGAACTTTTTCTTCATAAATGCAATACATTTTGATTTATAGATTTAAATCTACGATGAGGCACCAAAAATAAATCTTTAACAAATAAATAAATATTGTCTGATTACCTGTGCCAGTGGTTTTCAAGAGTTCACACTTACAAATGATTGAATAGAGTAAAACATATATATATTAAGCGTATTTGGTGTGCTGTCCAAGGGAATCGAGGGCTCCGAGCTTGAAATTTAGCCCAAACCCAAAGTTATCCCCATATCCCCAGCCGAGAGTGAGGGACGGGTTGGCGGAGGGATGCAGAAAACTGTTGAAGTAACTATAGGCGAGCCGGCTCTCGTCTGTGGCATATATATATTCCTCCTCTCAAGCTGATTAGAAAGACCGTTTGAATGTGTGTCTCCCAAACTTTGTTTATAAAACATAATTTGTCGCTTGAAATCTGCATTCTCTTGAGATGCAGACATCCAAGAGGCGGACAATTAACTGTATATACTAGTTTAATTAGTGACACTTAGCCTACATTTTAAAACCTTTATGGCAACAATATGGCAACATTTTTATTACAAAATATTTATTTGAATAGGGCAACATTTGTATTTTAAAAACCTTTATTTTAATATGGAAACATGACACCTCATTCTACAATTTCTATGATAAATCACTGACTCCTCCCCACAGCCAATCACTGTGTGTTTACTCCATAGCAACGAGGTCAACCCCGCCCTTACTCTTAGCTTAAGACTTCAGTCTATTCCTTAGTAAAAGTTGGTATCAGCAGCTTTGTGAATAGATTTTAAGAGAAAACTCTTAGCTAAGAACTTTTACTGCTATTTAGGAGAACTTTTAGTGGTAAGATAAAATGTTTCGTGAATACGGCCCCTGATGTTTGGAAAAAAAAAAATCACCATTAACGAGAAGGTCGCCAACCAAAACATAAACAGGGCATGAGAATCAGAGATTCAACAAAGATATCAAAGATAATACTGAAGGAGCTAGAAAGATCCACTTAGAAATGAAAACATCTGTCCATAGGACCACTTTAAGTCGAACAAAGAGGAGTTTATGGAAGAGTGGGTAAAAAGAAGCCATCGCTTAAAGAAATAAGAAAACATGTTTGAAGTTTACCAAACAGCATGTGGAAGACTCCTCAACCACATGGGAAAAGGTTCTCCGGTCAGATGAGTGCGAAATGTAAAGGCCTTTGCACACTGAGTCCGAATTTTTCGTATTTGTGATCCTAAAAATTCGTCATGCACAGAGACCTTGCACACTAAGTCCGATGCGTATTAATGAATCCGTTGCGAGAAAATACGCAAAACAATACAAAATCAGTGAGCATAATTTAGTTGTCCCCTCTCTTCTTAAAAAGACAAAAAAGAAAGAGGAAATATTGGGTAGCCTACATCCAATCGCGAGATTGCGTAGAGAGGAAGGAGAGTTCCGCCTCATCAAGGAGCTGCGTGATTATCCCGAGCGTTTCAAAGTTTACTTCAGGATGTCAGTGCCTCAGTTTGATGCTTTGCTAGCAATACTGACACACTCTATCTTTATATTCTGTCTCTCTCCGCACTTTGTTTATCATACAGTGCCACTCCTTTGTGCTGCAGAAGACGTGGATCAACTTGTCAGATGGCATTGGGGATTTTGGCGTTTGCTACGGTGGCTCTGAATTGCCAAAACGTCTCTCAAAATGTGTGGCATGGATGTGAAAAACGGACGAAAGTTATGACGGACGAAAGTTTCAGAGACAGTGTGAAAATGTGATTGACACAACGTAAGGTTGTATTTATTTTTTAACGTGCAAACATTTCGGATGCAAATTTCGGACTCGGTGTGCAAAGGCCTTAACTTTTTGGCCATCGTGGTATAAGGTGGTTTAACTTCCTGATAGGAAACAATAGGCTTGTTCGACATGCTTCGGTGCTGCGCAGACCGATCAGCATATGACATCAAAGACTACAAGAGTGATTCAAAAGCACAAGGAGTCATTTGTAACACTTTAGAATAATGATACGCTATTAATAAGTAACTATGCATGATTAATGAGTAATACTACATTAACACTTCAGCTACTTCTATTAACTAATATGGAAACAAGCTTAACTAATCAGTAAGTAATATCGAATTTAGGACCAAGATAGTTCCTTATTAGGTAATCAATAATTACTGAATAAGATAGGCATCATTAAAAACTAATAGGCAATTATGACAAAATTATAAAGAATTACTAATGAATTATTAATCACAACATTAATCTGAGATGTGAGCAATTGTCTTTTTTTACTATGGTCGTAAAAAATGCATCACTATTTACTCAAGTGTTACTGAAGCCTCGTTCAGACTGTCAGTCCAAATCCAATTTTTGTGCATATCTGATTGAAATCCGATCAGGTTTAGCAAGTCTGAATGGCCAAAAATCAAATGAATCCCTCAAACTCCACTATTAGGTACATACATTTATTTTGTTAATTTTTTTATTTTATTTTATTTTTTGAAAAGCTTCAAGCCAGAAACATATTGTTTACTAAATTTGTTGTAAACGTGTTTATGAATTTCAACTATGTAACAAAATGCACATTTATAGAGCTACTCCATATGTAAAAGAGGAAATGAGACAAAATAACTGTAAAATAAATATTTTGCTCTCTATTTTCTAAAACTTTAAGAAATAGACTGTTTTTGAGATGTTGTCAACTAAATGAATGCCAAGTTTAGAAGATTATGTAAGGAGATAGTCAAAAAACTATTCCTAGCGGTTGAAGGTACTGTAAGCTACATAAATCTCCTCACTGAATGAAATGATGTTCTGCAGTTCAGCAACTTTACTGTCAATGCACACATGACTGTTTTTGCCTGGTCCAGTTTGAGAGTGTACTATTTTTTATTATTTATTTATATTTTGCAGCTTTGCATTTAAGAGAATCTTGTTACTATTTGACTCAGTGGGCATGTTGGTTTCCTCAGAAGTCTTTTCAGTTTGTTCAGGTGATTCTTGTACCTGAAAGTGCTAAAGTTGTAAAGGACACCATGCTTTTTTTTTGCATCATCTGCAAGATGTACAAGGCAGTGTGGATTATAGGACAAGAATTGTGCCCCGTACAGTTGACAAAGAGAGTGACAAATAGAGCCAGTATGTCATTGGTGTAATCATTGTAATCTTCTATCAAACTGTTGATGTACAGGATGAAAATTGCCACAAAAAGCAGCATAATGTCTTTTATTTTACACCTCCGTGCTGAGGAGATCTTTTATCATGACAGGTCCAGGATACAATAAAAACTGCCTGAACTCTGTTGCCTTCCACCTGTCAATTTCCCTCAGTTCCCTTGGTTTCCTTGCAAACTCCATGGGCACACTTCTCTGAGCATTCAGAGAAAAGCGTCAAAGCTTTGTCAATGTCTGGACTTGAAATCCTGACAGCCTGCAAGTGAGAGGACCCATCATCAGCCACAAGTGGAGAAGCCTTCTCATGATTCCAAAGCACACAAGGTGCATCTAATCGAGGGGGAAGCCAGAGACCATATCCAGGGAAGTTTCTTTAAGGGGTGAGGTACCATGATGATGATCAGAGTCTTTCTTGTTTTTGAAGCTCTTATTCATTTTCAGAGGAATGTAATTTCTCCATCCTGTGTGCATTGTTCACATCCGTGATAGCCTGTGTGACCTTTAGCATTTTTCAGAAATGCATGTGCAGGTGCATCACAAACCCTCAAAGACCACTCCTTCAAATTCAAATCTATTAGCCAATTCATTGACTTCAGGAATGAAGTCTTCAAGATATCCAGTTAGTGAGGTAGGTTTATAAGTGCTACAAAATAAACCTCTAGTCTCTGGTTCCTCTTTGTCTAGTATTTCACACTGTTCCTAGAATGGGGCAAAACTGTATTGCTGAACTCTTATAGAAAGGCAAACCATCAATGTTGACCACTGGATGTTGCTCAGAATGTAGATGTTCTGATGTAGCAGACACTGAAATGGTAATACTGGCCACCAGCCTTGTCTTGTATTTCTGTGTTGAAGCGCACGGTTCCTTAACAATGTCCTTGAGTCTTTTGGATGATTTAAACTGTTGACGTAGTATGTTGAGCGGTGAATTCAATGCCACATGTTATTTTGTGTTTAGTAGCTCAGGTTGCCAAATCGTCTTCCAGAGAAGTTGGATCAGATTCTGATTCACTGTCATCAAGAACACTTTCCTTATTGACACTTCAGACTTATCATTATGAGACACAGTCCATAAACGTCATCATCGTCAATAGGCGTTACTTTTGTCACTGTGCAAACTCTCTCCCTGAAACTGTTACTGCATTGACTGCAGTTGTTGATCCACCTCGTCTTTTGCTTTTCTTCTCAGTGTCCAATAAGAGTTCATTGCAAGCCATACTATTAAGACTTTTTTTTTCTTTTGGATTTCGACTTGTGTGCATTCTATGATTATGTATATGTATGATTAAAATCAAATTAAAATCAATCTATGACACTGAGGGTGCGTTCACACTTGTAGTTCGGTTCGTTTGGTTCATTTGGTTCATTTGGTCTGGACCAAAGAAGAAAAAAAAAAACATTTAGTCCTGGTCCGATTAGCGTTCAGATTGGCAATTTTATCACCAAACCAAAAGATACCGAACCTTAAAGCATAGGGATACATTCACAACGGATTTTCGGATTTTATGACGCATTGCCTATTTTGAGACGGAACTTACCGAACATCCAAAACAATGCTGTGTGCTGAGATAAATGCGCTCGTTGTGTGTGTGTAGCGGTGCGTAGCCTGCATGTGATGGTATTTTGGCCAGCTGGGAACTCGTGAAGAGCTTATAAAATGTGTAAACTAGTCAAAACAGCGACAGGAATCCATCCGTCACACACACAAACAATCTGCTGTGTGGAGACGCTCGTCTGATGCCTGTGATGGGCAAACTCATGACTATGATGAGAAAAAACGACATGCCTGAGGATTCTGTCTTTTTAGGGTCTCGTCTTCCTGTTTTTGATTCGTTTACATGTCTTTGTTCCATGTTGCGTTCATATATCATTCGAACCGCACCAGAGTTCGTTTGGAAGCGGACAGAGACCCATCTTTCCAGCGGAAAAGTACCAAAATCAGTACTTTTGACAAGACTACTCTTATTTATAGTATAATTAGAGCAGAGCTGGTAGCATAGGTGTTGTGGCGGAGTTCACTCTAAGGTACGTTTGGTATCTGAACTATATTTCTTGATCGCTTGCGGTATGGGCACCATTGCAGTAAGGGCACCATTTTCTCTAGTACATTAGATACTGTTGCACCCATCAAATTAAAAAAAGTTAGAGAAAAATACTGCACCATGGTACAACAGTATTACTCATGCTATCAAGAGAGAAACTCGTAATCTAGAGCGCAAATGGAGACAAACTCATTTAGAGGTCTTTAGAATCGCGTGGAAACACAGCATTTCCCATAATAAAAAGGCTCAAAAAGCAGCCATGGCCAAGCGTCTCTCCCGGTTTGTTACCTACCTGACGACTCCTTACCTGCTGTTTCTCTCCTCACCCAAGTCTCTGTTCTCCTCATCGCAATATAACCTTTCTGCTGTGTTCAATAAAGCTTGACTTTAACGTTACTTACCACTAAAAAGGTTGCTAGGTAAGAGAAGGAGACAGTGGAGAAGACAGCAAGGGAGACAATAGGGGAGAAAGTAGAAGAGACCATAGAGGAGACAACTGAAGAGACCATAGAGGAGACAGTGGTTGAGTCAGTGGACAAGACAGGAAATAAAGAATTAAGTGAAGCAGCCACCTATCGGTTTACTTTTAAAAGTGAGTGGTCAACCAAATGGCCATTAATCACCATAGGCACCACCAGCTCCTACTACTATGCCCTGTTTGCAGACAGGAGAACTCATGTGCCCATCAAGCTGTGGCCGACATTAACAGGCACATAAAAAGTAAAGGGCATCAGGCCAAAGAACAGGCACCTCAGTCAACATGCGGCATTGCACAGTTTTATGCTTCAGCTTCTGTTGGTGGCATGACAGCACAAGAGGCCAAGGTACATGGTACATAGGAAAACCAAAAGACTTGTGGTAATGTTAGCTGAATTTTCTTAACATTGTATGTAATATTAATAATAACAATAAAAATCCACATTTTCCAGCACCCATTTCTTTACAGAACACACTCAACTTCAGCCTGATGTGTAGCTTTAATTATGTAAAACATGCACATTATCATTGCAGGACAAGAGAAGATGAACCCAATTACTGTGTGGATATATGACAGTGACACTAGCAAAGTTGTCCATAGATTTTGGATATGTGCACCACCAGTAGCCATAGCTGTGGCACAGATGAAGTGATCTATCAAAAAATGAATGAGGTCTTGCAGAAAAATGCCATACCATGGGAAACTGCGCAAGTCTGTCGATTGATAATGCACCTGCCAATACAGGAACAAAAAATTCTATTGCGTCAAGAATTCTGAATGAAAATGGAAACATTTACATCCATTGGTGCTCCTGCCACATCATCCACAACACAGCCAAACAGGCTGGTCAGAGTTTTTTTTTTTAAGTAAGTTTTAACATGTATTTCATCTTGATAAACAAGCTGTAGATTGGCATCATGACCTTTTTGGAGAGTATCATGGGTAAGACAGAAACCTAAGATCACAAAGATGAACGATCCGCACATGAGAATATAGTCAAAAAAAATCCAAATTTGAATTACATTCAAATTTCAAATTATAATGTCAGCACGCAGACAGACCAAGTACCTAAGGGTTTTAATTACTGCATGTAATAGCAGACGTTCATAAAGCCACCTTCTATTTTCTTCTGTTGGACCAGGAAGATCCCAAGACAAAAAAAGTTCCAGGACTTTACTAGACTGGTCTTCATTCAATGGAGACTGTTCACTGAGCTAAATAAAAAAAAATTAAAAATTATATGCGTATACGCAATACACACCAACTATATACTGTCAAACCAAAATTAATTCAGACACCGTGACCATTTCATTCATTAATACAATGTCATAAAAAAATTATGTCAGATAACACTTACATGGTCAGGTCGAAGTGTCTGAATAATTTTTGGTTCCAAATTTTTATTTACTGGTAGTCCACTGTATGAAGAATTTTTGGATGTAAGTCACAGTTTACTTTATTTTGCTATCCTCATTTACACAAATGAACTATTGTAACAAGTCAGAAGTGTATAGATCCAAATGCAGTTTATTGGGAATGATGGCAGTACAGAATACACAATCCAGTAAACAGGCAGAGAGTCAAGGCAGGCAGCAAGCAGCATAAACTATACCAGGCAAAGGGTCGAGGCAGGCGGCAGACAGGGATAAACAGTAAACAGGGAAGGGGTAAAACAGTGGCAAACAGGTACAGCAAGGCAGAATTGTGGTCGAGGAACAGGCAGTAGATCAGGGCAGGCAGATATCAATCACAAGTCCAAGACAGAGCAAATAAACCAAAGGGCAGGCAGCAGAGAATCATACACGGGAAACAGACAGGATCAGTAACAGGCAAACAAACAGAATGATGAACTCTCAGAATTGCAACCGTGGTAAACAAGACCACGCAATTAGTGCGAGAATAAGAGTGGCTTAAATAGTCCAGGTAATGTGCTGCAGCTGGGTGTGGTGATTACTGATTGGTGGAGTGTGTGCAGGTGATTGCCAGGGAGGATTCTGGGAAATGTAGTCCAGGAATGACTGGAACTGTGAGAACTATAGTGTCCTGCACCCACTAGTAAAAATATATAAAAATATACTAAAATGTAATTTTTGGTTTGACTCTATATATATATAATATAATATATACACAATGGCAACAACAATAAATTCCAAAATCTTCAAAAACTACACAGAGTCTCTACCAAGTCGATGGTCTCTCGTATATGTCAACATCTGGGCAGCCTCTTGAGAACCTTGAAGCAGAACATGAACAAAAGCAATAGCATTCTCTCCGCTACTAGGAAGAGATCGTTTTCAATGAGGAATTGTGACGATGAGGGCACCAAGTGGTCAGGCTCTCCCTCAAAGAGGCAAGTAACTCCTGTGTTTCCTGTTAGTTTAATTTGGATTTACCAAATGCTGTTTGAAATGTAAATTTTGCAGTGCAACTAATAGACTGCATACCCAAGTTCAAACTGAAACCATACTTCAGTTTTTTGAGGACTGTAGAAAAAAAGTGCCTGGTGACATTATCACCAACTGTATATCAAGGTATGAGTAAGGTATGTGTTTATTACATGTAAACAATAAGATATACATTTTAGTTATATATATAAAATTTTAGATTTCCTAATAATACACTAAAGCAGATTTTCTCTGATGAAATATCTAATGTTCATAACACTTCAGCATAGTACTGTTCTCTCTCTGTGTCATTAATAACTATATATTTAAAAATCTATATCAAATTTTAAACCAATATACCATATAAACAGGTATATACTGCCATCACTACAACAGAGTATCCAAAACAGGATAGTAGAGGTGTTGGGCCCATTTCAACTTTTCTTTCTAAAAGCAACCAGAAGCAGCAGACGGAAGTGATTTGAGTTATCGCTAGTCTCAAATCCGTGGCCAGGTGAAGGCTTAGCACATGCTCCGCCTATGCCGCATGCTTCTGGAGGGGATGAAAACTCATGAGAAGAGGGTTCGGAGCCCATGGCTGTTCTGTAGCGAGTATCAATGTTAACTCTTGGGTTCAATAAAGACCAGTTGTGCTGCTGCTGCATTCTGGATCATTTATAGAGGTTTGATTGCACATGTTGGAAGTCTAGCCAGAAGGAGAGCATTGTAATAGTCCAGGAAATAACAAGTTGTGCACCCTGTTGAGTTAGGAAGGGCCTGATCTTCCTGAGGAAGTGCCTAATCTTCCTGAATCAAATAAACTGCCATCTATATATTAATATGTACAGAATATTTTCCAAATAAGCCAATTCATACTCATACACTAGGGATCTACTTAAGTTTTTCTCAGCTCATCCATCATCAAACCAAGTTTATCATTGACACACTGATGCAACAGCACGGTAAGACCTATAGTATACTTTTATTAGACATTTCTAAAATATTTGTAGAATAGCCTGGGGAATATGAACGAAAGCATGCCTTTAGACTCACTTCAGCTGAATTTCCTCCTGTACAATGAAAATAAACTTCTCATTTGATTTACACAGTATTTAATATTTTCTTTTGATAAATGTTTATTTTCTCATGACAAAAGTTTGTTGTTGTTGTTGATGTTGTTTTTGGAAAAACAGACCAGTTGGAGGCATGTTACTATTAAACAGAAGAGCATTAGACTTTGAATGAAATCAGTGATTCAGGCCACTACACAGTGATTATATCATCATCAATAAACAGCCAACATCACCTGATCATATTTTCATTTGGCTTTTCTTGCCATAACAAACGTGCTTCATTAACATAGTTACAACAGCCAGAGCAAAAACTAGGGCTAAAAAGTCAAGGGCTCAACTAAAGCAAACACTGATCAAATGAAACTATTATTTTCATTAAGACAGAAATAAAGTCAGTCTGGTCACTTAATTATCACTACAACACTGCTTCAATGATACTTTAATTCTGTAGTGTGCACACTATTATTGTGTTAATTAACATTTTACATTTTGCTGGTACTATTACATAAATCTTACCCTTTTGTTTATGTATGACTAACAAATGAATCATGTTCATATTATTCATTTGTTCGAACATGTTAGATGTTAGAACTACACTGTAAAACCTTGCTGTAAAAAAAAAAAAAAATGGACAAACTCTTATGTTAACATAACATTTCCACTAAAACAGTAATATACGTAGAAAACAATGCTTTCTGGGTAATATTTTGTTTTTTTGAGAAAGTAGACTCGGGGTCGACACTTAAAGGGATAGTTCACCCAAAAATGAAAATTCTGTCAGTAATTACTCACCCTCATGTTGATACAACCATGTAAGTCTTTCTTTCATCTTCGGATCACAAATTAATATTTTTGTGATTAAATATGAGCGGTGGAATACTCCTCCATTGGCTTTAAGGGGGCCCAAACTTGTCCGTCCAGAAAGTCAGTGAAGAAAATGTTTAAATAGTCCATGCCACTACAGTGGCTCAACCGTACGTTTCTCAAGCGACGATAATACTTTTCGTGCGAAAAAAACAAACAAAAGAACGACTTTATTCAACTATTCATTTTCTCTCTTGTAGGCCTCTGACGTTAGTTCACGAGAGCTCCATGACGCATGCGCGAGAACTAAACTGACGACGGTCTTCTTCTACTACTACTTGTTACTGACTGCTCACTCCTTAGGAGTATTACTGCCACCTAGTGTTCAAGATGAAGTGCTGGCATAGCCGGAAGCGCTAAACTTTGTTTACAAGCAGGTGAACGCGCGCGCTGTATGTAAGCTATTGAATTCGACATGGACCTGCTGACTGGGGTCCTGACTGAGTTGTGATGGATCCTTTGATTCCTAAAACATTTCAAGTCAATGTTGTAACTCAGCTTTAATTCACTGTATCATGTATTGTTTTTTTTATTAATATATAGCCATATACAAATAAAGACAAACTAAATGAGTGTATCATGACTTTAACAATTACCACATACTGCTTCCACTTACCTTGTTGGTCTGTATAAACAAGTTGGGCACAGCTGTTTGATTTCAGTAATCTTTTTTGTTGAACTGATTTGAAGTCGTCTGGAGAGAAATGTTCACTGCACAACTTCATGTGCTTGACGAAATTAATCGGTAAATTAAACATCCCGTTGAACAGCCAGCAGCCAGATTCAGTCG